>VURO01026380.1:0-34041 GCA_015108175.1 Pelvicachromis taeniatus
ACTCCCAGAACAATGATAGTGACATTTTCTGAAAGCCAGCAGAAATTCCTACATTTTGATGTATAATTTGTGGGGGTTGAGTGACAATTGAGCAAGTAGCAACAAGTTGTTTGGACATGAAGAAAAGATTGAGAAAGCTAGAGTGTGCCACTCTAAGCTCACTTCAAAGGAACGCAGGTTCCATGTTCGGAACTTTGACGAATGCCCATTGATTTCAATACAGAAAAAAACGATCATAAAAACGTTATTATCTGAAAAAGTATCACAGCAATAACTACCAAAAGATATAGCGCCCATCAGCGGATATAGCAGAATGTTTTAGAGGTTGAACGGTGACAATAGGACGAGAACTGTAGGCCAAGTTAAGTGACAAAGAACGGAGCAACTAGTCGGAATAAATAAGAATAAAGAATAAAGAATTCCATGGATCTGTGGATCTCAATAGGTTGATGCTGTTTCCCAACAGCATTCACCCAATTAGGTTCTTTTATTTTGAATTTTTACACTTTTGGCTCAGTTCTCCTGTGCTTTTGATTTTGCTGCATTGTTCGTTTTTATACCAAACCCAAAGACTATGTGCTATAAACTGCATAAAAAAGATGGACACGTGACATCAGACATTTTTTTCTGGACTTCTGAAATTTTGGGTTCTTGAAAACAGAAGTCAACAAATATAGATTAGAGAGTTACATGCTAACTTAACACTAGCTATTATAATTTGCATGTGCCTCCGCTGGAGTTTCACCCACTAAAAATGGAGCCCAGTTTTCTGGTTATTTAATCTCATAATAAACGATATTATTTAATTCGACTACATTAAAAATGACACCATCGACGATCTCCAAAGGTCCACCTCAGTAATTTAAATTACCCGAGGTTAGCCTAGCTTACAACTAGTTGCCTCGTCACCTACCTAACACCGAGTTGTCACTCAAAGCAGCCCCATCCCTGAAAATGGAAAACTACAT
The DNA here is from genome assembly GCA_015108175.1 of Pelvicachromis taeniatus. Taxonomy (NCBI): domain Eukaryota; kingdom Metazoa; phylum Chordata; class Actinopteri; order Cichliformes; family Cichlidae; genus Pelvicachromis; species Pelvicachromis taeniatus. Next base: position 969 of record VURO01026380.1, read on the forward strand.
AGCTGGGCGTTTTTACACAGAAGTGCAGACTTACCAAGTGGCAATCTGTGGGACTGAAAAATAAAGCCTACACACAAGTGCCAAAAACTGCAGTTCTTCAACAGCCCCCTGAGGCTGGTTCTAAAAGTCAAACCCAAACTCACATCGCTTTTTTGTGTGTACAATTTCAGCATTTTATTAGTCTTTTATTTGGGTCTAGACAAAAACACTGGGTCACCTACACAAAACACCTACAGGAGCTTTTACGATCACAAACCCTTCTAATCTGATCCCCCTTTGCAGCTCCAGAATAACAGCTTCCACTCTTCTGGGAAGACTTTACGCAAGATTTCAGAATGTGTCTGTGGGTATTTTTGTTCATTCATCCATTCAGAAAAGCATTTGTAAGGTCAGACATTGATGTTGGATGCTTGCAATCTCTGTTCTGGCTCATCCCTAAGGTTTTCAATGGGGCTGAGGTCAGGGCTCTGTGCGTGCCAGTCAAGTTCTTCCACGCCAAACTCATCTGACCATGCTTTTATGAAACTTGCTTTGAGCACTGCGGCACAGTCATGCTGGAACAGAAAGAGGCCATCCCCAGACTGTTCCTACAAATTTGGAAGCAGAGCATTGTCCAAAAAAAAATGGCTACGGTTCTGATCACTGGAACTAAGAGGCTCAGGTCAAGGCATAAAAAAACAATTATTCTTTACATGTTAGCTGATAGTAGCTTTTTTCTGCTGCATTTCTCATTCTGCTTTATTCTACTTATCTGTTCTATGTCCGTTTTTTGTTGTAAACAGCAAAGAAAGAATTTCACTAAGCAGGGAATTATGTTTCTTTACTGTGCATATGACACTAAAACTTTAAAAATTGAAACTGTCTCTGACAACTGACTCCCTTTTGGAGCCAGCATCAAGCAGCAACTCGAGCAAATGCAAATGTTTGGACACATGGCCAAACTATGAGGTATAACAGTTCTAAAAATCATTAATTACATATAACTTACACACAGTTGCAATTAGCTTTACTTACATACATATTAACGTAAACACAGTCTCGATATGGAAATGAAAAAATAAAGTACAATGACATTTTTTTCTGTAACGATATACAAAAACACGACTAACTGTGCACATCTTTTCATATGCAGTCATGTTTTTGTTGTTGCCATTAGACTTTATGGAACGGACAATGGTCCCAGGCGGATGTAAGGCAAACCATCGGTGACATCCTAAGCACGGCTAACGTGGTTACGGCTGCAGCGACACAGACGAAGAGCCTTCTCAGGATACTCGGCGAGGCATGGCAGCGCACCGCCACAGACGGGCCCAAATGAGATAGCACTGAGGCCAAATCTAATTAGGGGACGAAGACACAGCACAAGAGGCACAGAGACGGCAGAGGAAGAAATGGAAGCGAAAGAAAAGTGGGGGTGGTTTAGAAGAGGTAAACAGACACGGCAGAGGCCGAGGGAAGAACAGTGGGAGAGAGAAGAAGGGAGTTACTGAGTGGGTGACAGAAATATAAACTGCCAGGGAAAGTGTGAGGCAGAGCAGAAAAGAGAGAATGAGGCAGTGCAGGAGAAAGGTTTGCATGCATATGTGTGGGAAAGCAAGCTGAACTGTTTGTGTACCCCCCTCCCTGTTGGTAAATGGGAAACACAGCCAGCGCCCGTGCACCCTCCTCCTCGGCCGTTCAGAGCCACTTGCACAGCCTTTTCTCAGCCAGCGCTACACAATAGCTAGCTGATGAACCTGGGGCTAACATGCCCTTTGAGCTGAGTAAAGGCAGAACGCATGGAGAGTCCTTAATGATATCAGCCCCGCGCAGCAAGCACACCAGCACCCACTTGCTAACTCCTTTATTTCCTCCCTCCCTCATCCCTCTTGAAACATCGCCTCTCTTCAACCTGTTCAGGATTGTTACAGGAAATGGACATACCAGTTCAAGTACTGAGCGCATGAATGCTGTAAGATTTGGCACAGATAGCACTAGTGCATCATCTCACTACAAGAGACTGAAATTAAATTTAAACGTTTTATTTTTAAAATGTAAAATTGCTGCCTTGAGTGACCACAGCACTCCTGAGAGGCAGATTTGATGGAAAGATTAGATTAGAAATACCAAGAGATCATTTTGTTTTTGCTTGAAGTCCTTCTCTTCCTTTCTTCCTGTTTAGATTCAGACAAGTCTGGTGAGATGGTAAAGCTAATAGAAAGACATGACTTTGACACATGGTGGTGTTACTGTTTTCACAAAAGTCAAAATAGAAAACATAATGCAAATCCTGAGGTTTACACATATATTAAAGGTGTAAAATCAGATATGGATGTATTGTCAGGCTAAGGTATTTGAGCTGTGGAGCTCGAGTGTATACTTGAGAAAAACTACAAGAAAGGATTGACTGAATAATTGAATTTGTGCAATTGGGAAAGGTCACAACAAATGAGTGCGGTGATTATGGAACAGGCTTTTTTTTTTTTCTCCTGTTGAGATGTGGCCTCTGAACCTTGATCATTATATTCTGCTACTAATTAAAGTCAGTTTGATTTTAACAGAGGTGTCAAGTGAGGGAAAACAAGTGCATCTGTGCAGCATATTTGTTGCCAGATAGGTTTGGACAACATTTTCCCCTTAAGTGAAATCATCATTTACAATCTGACACATGTAAATGTGACAAATGTGCAAAAAAAAGAAATTACAGAGGGGGGAAATAGGCTGCACTGTATATAGGGATATAGCAGGCTCCCTGCAGATAAATCTGCACAGTATGGATTTTTTTTTTCAAATAAAATTTGATTAAAAAAAAAAAAAACTGCTACAAAAGTTTGGAGTTTTTGGCCCAAAATAAGTCTTTAAAGTCTTTTCCCCCTTGCAAGTTGCATTTATACTGTGCATGTGCAAAGTTACAAAACACAGCAGCTTCAATTTTGGCTCAATCCTTTTCCAGTGTATCCTACCAGAGCAGCGGAACAAATGCCATGGGGATCAAAAAGTGGGCTTATTTCATCTTTTCTACAGTAATGAATAGATATGCCTGCCGTGACATAGTTGAAACTGTCATGAACCTGTACTATGCACATGCAGCAGTGCAAAAATATGATTGGCTAATATGTTTCCCGGTTTGGTTGTTAACAGGCTCTTTGAAGACAGGAGCGGGACAACCACCATTTTTACAGTAATGGAGTTCTCATATAGATTATTACTCTGGATTCTATGAGTGCTTTTTCCCTTTAATAATGACTTTGCTTCAGGTGAAAGACTGCCACTATATTGCAAAAGTTACATTTTTATAATCAGAAGCACAGCTGTAACATACATACAAATGTATCGCTTGGTATGAACCTCTGTTTTTGAGTTGAGAGAAAAGAGAAAAGGAGCTCTTTTCATCAATTTTCAAGAATGGAAATATGTGTAACTGGTCATAGAATAAGAGTTTAAGCACATTTGTTGTACCTACAGTGAAAATAGACTACTAACTGTTTACTCACAATTAAAAAACAAATCAAGCAAAAAAAGAAAAAGAAAAAAAAGACCCATTAAGGCCCATTTAAGCCAGGAATGCAACTTCACCGTTAAAAATGACTGCATTTCACTCTATTTGTTAACACTAAGGACACAGCTCATTATCAGAGACAGCTGATGCATCTCTCTGCTCATCATGAATTTCCTCTTTGACAGTAAAGCACATTACAGAAGCCTCCACATTCTCCTGCAGATAAAACTGGGCTAACAAAGCACTTATAGCTGATTATCTCAGAAAGAGTACTAGTCTAGCATCAAAAACAGTTCCAAATGAGACTTCAAGACTCTGCATTCAAGAACATTATCTAAACACAGAATTGTCTAGTCCCCAGTAATATACTAACCTTGTCGTTTCATCTTTACTTACCTTCAACTTACCTTCAGTTTACAGGCTAACCTTGCTAGCATCCTACAGCTAGCAAATGGTGCATTACTGAAACAACTGGCACTTCAGGGAGTGCAAACCAGGTTGGTCAATCACATTGTGTCTCAAACCACACAATGCCATGTGTGTCAAACAGTTCTGGAAAAACATATGTGCTCTTGCACCCCATAAGTTACCTATTATATGTACAGCAGTACAGAGAAACTGGTAAAGAAAAAGAAGGAGGCAAATACAAATACATTACACTTTTAATGTATAATGAACTTTACGTTCATTATACATTCTTAATTCCAATTTAATGTTGACTAGAATGCCCATCAAGGCATTTGCAGAAAGTCAACAACATCAGCAGCGACACAGACAATTTTAGATGAATATTTTCTTCAGTAGGGAATGTATTTGCCAAAAACATTGCTGATTCCCATTACCCAAGATTGCACTGTTTTCATCAAGTCAATCAAGCTATCAAATCAACCACTAAGATGTTTAAAGTCTGACAAACGTAATTTACCAAAGAAGATCAGCATGTGGGCTACATAAGCATCCTCTCCAAAGCCTTTTGAGTGTTTGAGTGATTACATTTTCATTCCACTCAAGTTTCATGTTCCATTTTTGGCATCATCTGTATTTTTGCCCTCTTTCAAAAATGCATAATATGCTGATGCTAATAAAGCCTGAATTTGTGTACGTGTGTGTGAGTGTGTGTTTTAATTCTGATAGCTTTATCCTGAAGATAAAGCTATCAGCTAAGCTTGAGGGTCAGTTCTATCACGGCTGGACACAGGGGCTTAGCACGTTCCTTTAATTCATCAAGGTTTGATTACTTCTGAGAAGATTTTTTTCTTCAGCCTGATAACCTGATGCTCCTCAATTAATGCCTTTTCACAATCCTGCCGACTCCGACATGATCAGAGCACGCTGAGCCTCCCACATGTCTTCGTTCCCCCAGTTTTGTTAGAGCACTCCTAGAAAGTAGCACCTTGGAGATCTTTTTAATTTTCATTTTCACTCTCCACTCTATCAACAATTACAGTTCATCAAACACGATAAATTAATCTCGCCGGCACTCTCGCAGCAATCCCAGGTAACTCAAGGGGAATAAAATCCCCTATAAAGCAGTGCCCATATACAGGTACATGTTACTTTTCTGATCGTTGACGAGTATCATCTGCTAGATTATTGATAATGGCATGAAATTAGAGATGCACCCATCGACAATTGTTTTTGTGGAGCAGCCTTTTAAAATATAAAATGAACAAAATGGGAAGTACTTGAGAAACATTATTGCTTTTAATCAAAGCCTCTGTCTTTAGGAAATATTAAAGTAAAAATTAGTTGCTTGAACGTACAAAGGAAAGAGCATTTCATTTATAAAGACTGCTTTTAGATGCACTTTATTAAAAAGCCGAATGTCAATGAACCAAAAACAAATGCTTAATGTTTGTTGTAAAGGATCTAGTGACTATAAATGACTGTAATGTACAGTAAATAGTATCTGAAGATACAATACAGTGCACGCCCTTAATATTCAGCACAGCACCCACCTTATACTTATTTACAATCAGCGCCAGGGAGATGCACTGGATGACTGCCTTCCTGACCTGCATGTGCCATTTTGATTCGTCGGACTGCTTGACAGGAACGGTTAAAAAAAATACCAACAACAACATCCCTGACAATTCTGACAGGCATTGCATTGCTTACGACCATGACTCCGAGACACACAAAACACATTAAAGTTGCTGAAGTAGAAGTACAAGTTGTCTCAGATTTATGATTGTGAGCAGTAACACATATGATACCCCGCATCTCACGGCAGCTCTGGACTACTGGGTCAATCTCTGAGACTCAAAACACAAAGAGGCTGCTTCTTCAAAGTCAGCAATCAAACACTCACAGCACAAAAGCACATTTATCTTCAGTGGCTTGCATTAAAACAGCACGCTATTCATTTGAAAATTAAATTTGCCCACTAAATTAAAGAGAGGAAGAACATAATGGATGGATCTGGATTGTCGGGGGGGCGAGAGAAGCCCTGTAAATGAAAGGAAATGGGAAGAGAGTTGAAAGAGAAGGTATGCTCAGAGGTTTGCTAGATCAAATTGCAGTATTGTGTAATGTCGCTGGGGAAGGGTTTGTGTGCATTCATGTGAACTGAGTGTAGAGAAAGTAGTTTACCAAAAAAGTTCAGTCACATTGTAAAATCTTTAAAAAGAAAGAAAAAGAATGCAGCGTTTTAATGTTTTGCATTGTTAAGACACTTAAAACTGACCTATATCATTCGAGTAAAACAAAGGCATCTAACTCAACTCAAGGGATGAACCAGTGTTGTCTCTAGATATAACAGACAACTTAGCAAAGAACCAATTTTAAAGTCTACCTTTTGGAATTTGTTGCTGACAGCCTGTCGCAAAAAACACAATTTGTTCCTATTTCTTTAGTTGAAGATAAAAAAAAATGCCAAAGATAACACAGTTTGACAGGCATAAAATATTACTTTTGTGACAACAAGGTAAAAGAAGAAGTGGCAGGCCAAAAAAAAAAAAAAAAACCTATGTGCAGCAGATGAACAGCATCTGAAAGTCATGTCCTTAAGAAACGGGGGGGAAGAAATCCAGCACAGACCTGACATCCATCTGGCCCTTCAGTTGATCCATCTACTGTTCACCAAAGCCTCATCAGAAATACTCTAACTGGAAGGGTGGCTGTCAAGCAAGAAAGGAAGGGAAACAAGGAGAAAAGGCTGAGGTATGCCAACTTACATAAGAACTGGACTGAAAATCAACAGATCTTTGAATTTGATGAATCCAGATTGGAAAATGTTGGTTCAAATCATCATTAGCATGTATCAAAGGGGTCGAGAGAGGTACAACAGTGAGTGCCTACAGCCACAACCAAACACTGTGGAGGCTGTTTTTGGGGGGCTGCATTTGAGCCAGTGGTCAATATTTATGGACTTATCAATATTGATAAGTCCATAAAGTCCTTGATCAATATTGATCAAGTTTTTGATCAAGTTTTTATTATTGATGAATGCAGAAAAGTACTGTCAGATTTTGATCCACCATACATTAACATCTGGAAAGGCTTTTTTTAAGCAACGATCCCAAACACACTGCCAATGCAAGAAAAATGCAGTGGACCACTACAAGTCATGGATTGGCCTCCCCAGAACCAATCAGTGTGGGGTCATCCAAAAAGGTTGATTCTGTTGATGCTGTTCATCTGGACGTAGCTTTTTCAGTGGGAGAAACGTTTCGTCACTCACTTGGATGAGCGATTAAACTTTTCTCCCACTGACAACGCTACATCCAGATGAACAGCATCAACCTTTTTTGGATTTACTTACCTGATTGATTAAGCATGCATCAAGACATGTGGGGTCATCTTTTCAGAGAATGGAACAAAAGGAAGCCAACACATAAGGAAGAGCTTTGAATGTCTTTCAAGAAGTATTCAAGAACTATTCTTGAAGACTACTTAAAGACATTACAAGAAAGCTTGAGTTCAGACTATGATGAAGAATCAAGGTGGTCAAACCGAATATGACTTCCAAGCTGAAATTGGACAAAACGTGTTTGCCTTATATGCTGTATTTCTATGTATGTTTGTGCATGTTTCTATAAATGACTGTGCCTATTTCCCACTTTCCTACCAAATCATAAGTAAACAGTACCATACCACAGCATGCCCACACATTGCATTTACCCAGTACTTTGTGACACATTAGCTGTTTAGAATAGTCATTCTCAGAGTAGACTTTGACTTTAATTGACAAGTGCATCTACTTAAAATATTATGTAGTTAAATAAGTAGGGGTTTAAATAAGTAAGGGTTGTGTATAAGTAAATACACAAGGGTTAAACAACATTAAAAATCAATTTTTAGCAAACACATATTTCCTATTCCACTTTACTTTTTTTAAAATTTATTTCCAAGGTAATCAGCTTACATGTGTTTTATTAGTAAGATTAACTATTTAGATTTTACCGCGCAGGTTTCAAAGCAACATATGCTTGATTATGTCTGTGGAGGGGCGTGGTCGGCGGTGCCGCTGCAGGGTGGGCGAACGCACCTGCAGGGCATCCGCAATCACGCGTCGCCAGGTTAAAAGACTGAGCAGGGTCCTGTGTCGTTGTTGTGGTTGTTAATGTGTCCGGCCAGGAGCGGGGAAGCTGCGGCTGAGTGTAACAGCAACCGGGAAAAATAAATTAAATCATGCAAACATCACTTGGTCAGCAGTGGTGTGTCACAATGTCTTTTTCAGGGAAGGCCTCACTTATGTCAGCAATGTAATGCCAAACCACATTCTGGAGAAAAAAAACTGAATGGTGCAAATCCCGGGTGAAAATATTGGCGCTTTATGAAGTTAAAAATACAATAAAGGAGGCGCTTATTTTTTGGTTTCTAACAGCTTACAGTATATGAAGCAAAACTGAAGTGACACTTTCAAACACACTTTCAAAACTACAGCAAATGGTTTCCTCAGTTGATATTTTTCAAAATAAACCGTACAATTTAACAACATTTGTCCGCATGCTGTCTTTACACTTAATTTTAAATGGTAAAGAGTTGAATTCATTTACAGTTACTTTCATTTTAGATTTTTCATACCATATTAGCCTGCACCATATAAATTGCAGGAAAATAAGATTCATTCATCATTCATGGGAATGATTTAAAAAATATCAAAAGTCTGCAGAGACTTTGAAGCTAAATCCCCAAAGCAATGAGAGTAGAATAGAAAACTTCACCTACACACCTTGGATTTTGATTAGGCAGTAAGCAATAAGCTTTTGACTAAATATACAACCAGAAGTGGAAAAATATGTTAATCACACACATAAAAAAAAAATCAACATAAAAATTGGAGATAAAGGCATGTTGGTGCCTTAAATGAGATCTGAAAGGTCCTATGACCAAAAGTAAAACATCAGAATCAAACTACCTAACGAATCCTATAATAAATACTTGTTGATCACAGTAGGGATATCAAAGAGTAGTATTATTTAAACCCTTTTAATTAATTCTGAATAAAGTCAAGGGAATAAAGTCTAATAGAAAATGACTGACCCTTCAGAAGAATGCAGCAAAAGCTTAACTACCTCAGATACTTAAAAATATATCAAAGAAATTAGCCTCTACTGTGGGACATCATAAATATGACCACATAATGAACATCTGCTCTGACAGTGACTGTGATAGGGGCCATAAACCCTCTAAACTCATTCGTACTGTCTGAAGAAACCATTTGTCCTATGAAGGACATGAAAATAATTTTTTGCCCAGGTAGTCTTCTACGTCTCTCCTTTGGCACTGTTCTCCTATCTACATGTCTCAAAGGGCTTTTGAGTAATGCATTTCTATTATTGTACCTTGCGTAGTGTCACATTGGTGGCTTTATCAGGAAGTTGTTGTAGGGTGAAGCTGGAGTGGGTTGGAGGGGTTATTTTGTGGGGTTGGCTGGCATTAATCTCTGTCACTTGTCCTCTCTGATTTATACTCTTTCCCAATAAGCCAGTCTACGGCCTCCACTTCAATTGCTACTTTGTGATAGCGCTCCATGTTCAGCCTTCGTCCGTACCGCAACTTGACATTGAAGGCTTGTTCTCCAAACCAGTGGAAAATAAAAAGCACGGTAAAGAATTAAATTTCCCGCACCAGGAACAAGAAGGACAAGATAATAGGAGCCTGGAGCTCCCTCCACCCCCAAATAGAGAAAGCCATTCTCCTCTGAGTCTATTACGCCCGCTGCACCTCCTGCTTGACGACTTAGATCACGAGCAATTAATCTTTATCCAGGAGTGAGAAACATGGTAAAGGCCAGGCTTACAGTCAAATTTTAAAGCTATAGAAAAGATGTTTTAACAGGTACAACGGCGACGAGGTATCAGAACAAGCTTCTGACTAATGAACGCAAAGGCTTAGCTCCAGGCTATCTGATCGCAAAGACTCAACAGCACAACTCCTCCAATCGCCTCCTTTGTTGTTCATTAACACGCCACCATGTTTGGGCTATCATGCCACCTACCATCTAATACCCCCCACCACCACTACCACATACACACACCCTCTGATGTGGTCCGTAGATTTCCAAAGTGTTTAATTACAGATGATTTATCACCAAACTGTCATTTGGTAACTGGGCCCTTCCGTTCTCTCTCCCCACGCCACGCTCCCGCTGCGTTGAGGGAACCTTCACATCATTATGAGCGAGCTCATTTATATTAAAATGAGTATTACCAGTTAATTCGCTCCATACATTTTGGACACAGCGTGTGCCATGCATGAGCTTCGGATCGCACCTGGTTCGTGGCCACTTCGGCATACATCAAGTGCTTTATTGCAGAAGAGTTAATGCGCATTTGATCTCGCTGCGATTCCCCATAAAAACATGCAGCGTAACGCATATATCATGATTTATATGTCAAAGAGGACATTAGACATTATCCACTGAATTAAGCAAAGACCACTAAAGAGCTGTTTATGCTGAATCTCATTTTCTTGGTTAACCTCCGCTCTGGGACGTCAGTCAACCTCACCAGTCAAGGGCAATCTCGATGCGTTGCATAAAGCAAATTTGAATAACCGGATAACACGTGTGACAAAAGTAGTTCATGAAAATAAGCAAACTGCACATGCTCCTCCTAAATGTACTCGCAACAGAAGCAAAACAGCCAGCTAGATCTAAGGAGACCGCACGCTTTCGCTAAAAACATACGGTCCTGAAGGACTCCAAACAAAGCTCACACAAATAAGCACAAGGAGTGAACTGCCACACATACCTCTACAACAATGTAAATGAGGACCAATCCCAGACAGCAAATAAAAAAACAAAACAAAGATTCGAGTTGGGACGGGAATAGCTTCCTCTCTGTTCAGTGAGGGGAAATAATGAGGGTATTAAATACAGCCAGCAGATGAAAAATAATAACATATCGATTGTGCACGTAGCGCTTTCAAAGGAGCGTAATGGCCTGATTCCTGGTATTGATCTGCTACTGGGCTGGGGGAGAAGCGGCTCGTCGTCCCTGTAAGACCCCCAGTGAGAATGAGATTGGTGAAGCCATCTGAGGTTCTGTTTCTTGTTTCACTCCGTACGGGCTTTATTTCAAATGGCTGTTTTTTTTTTCTCCTCTGAGCGGATGTGAAATGAATGCTGCTGAAATGGTCTGACATACACAATATTTTCCATCCTGCGATCATACTTACCTGCAACAATGTGGCTGTTGGTGGCAATACAGAAATGTGCATTTTGTAACACCAGGAGGAAAAAAGCAAAAAGCAACATACTTTCCACATAATATCCACAATACAGCGCGTATAGTTTTTTTTTCTTCAATCAATAGTATACGCTGTGTAGAGTAATTCTTTGTCAAATAGCGGATTCCCTTGTGATGCAAAACAAAATTTAACATTTCATTTAAAGTTCGGCATCTAATGAAAAAAATTACGTTTCTTTTGCTGAGGAAAGCCATTATGCGGGATTAGAATTCAATTCCCTTCAAAGTACGCGTTAGTAATGAAGTGCATTCACCGACTACTATGTGCATGTTTGCCTGTGAAAAAAGATGGACAAAATTCAATCTCCAACTTAAAACATATGAGCCCTAACCCACCTCTCACAAACTCCTCAAGTGATCTTATTTCTAGCTCAAAGAGACAGAAAAATCTATATCTCAATTTGGTACACTTCAACTCCACTCCAAAAGTGCCCTGAGAGAAAACTGAATTAAACTGAGACAAGCTGATTCAACACCCTGAAAAATGAATTTAAGTAGTTGTTTCTGAAATATGTATTTGCCATGTGCAATATCGGGCTTCTCAGCTAGGGAAAACGTGATAGGACTTCACAGCAGTCCTTTCGTCTGGAGAAAGGTGTGCTTTCCCAGAATAAAAACGTGCATGCCGGGGAATACATTAATCATAACAAGGTGACAGCCAGCCTGACAGACAAGCAGAGGCACGGGAACAGATTTGACGCTGCTTTCTATTCCTCAACATCTTGGAAAAAGCAAAAAACCTACAGGGCAATTAAAGGAGCGTCGATAGCCGTGTCAGCTGGATTACGGGCTGGGCGTGAAATTGTCACACAGTGTGTCAGGGGTGCTCTGTTAACAACTCGGCCCGGCTTTTGCCACGGAGTGGTGGAGGGGGCCCCTAGTGGAACGTGACACTGGAAGAAATACCGTCAAGTCTGTGCAAGGCCGGATTAGATTAGCACACTGGAACAGGTGGTCTTTTATTGGCTGCGTGATACTGTCAAGGATCCTCTGAAACTGGATGCAGCGTGCGCATACAGGCACATGCACAGGAAACATTTGGGGGGCTAGAGTGGCACAAAGCTTTTTGTGCTGGATACCAAAAGGAATCACGGCTCGCTCACGTCTGAGTCAAATGTAATGTGAGAATGCAGCACATGTAGTTTGATGTTGCAGTCACTGTTAGGAAGACAGGAAGGGTGGGTGGAAGCGGGAAAGGGAGGTGGGTGGGGTGGGTGATGCTTGGGTTAATACGCTTTAGGCAGAAAAACACTGCGACGTATGTTGAGTGACAGAAAATCCAGGGATTGCCCAGCTGCCTGCAAGGCAACCGGCACAAACTAACACAACCTAACGGTTGAGGGGATGCGAGCAGTGACGGTGAGGCAGTTTGCCAAACCATTCTTCACAACCTCCAGTATATTTAGTGTCACTTACGGGAAACATATTAGCCATGAATAATACATGTGGTGATGTATGTCGCAAGTTTGCTTCGGAAACATTTTATAGTTGGGCCAAACCAAATAGTACGTCACACACCCATATGGACGGCGGGGCATAAAAATGCAGGGAGACACCTCTGCCAAGCTGATAGTGGGTAATATACAGCCTCTTTGTAATCTGGCTGGAGTAAATTTACTGAACAAGGCCAAAAACAGGGGAACCCAAATGCCACCTTGGCAGTCCGCACAATGCAACTGACATCTGGGGTTATTCTGAGGAAGCGAGACAGATTTGGAGCTGCTGAGGTGTTTTGATGTGACATGTATACTCTGACGAGGAGGGTCTATTGAAACTAGGTCACAAGGGATGCCAGTTTGTCAAAAGCCTGAGTGAAAAGCATTGCGAGAAACATAAAGCACATTTCTATTCAAGGAAGAAAAACCTTTTAACGTTTCTCAAGCGACGCCGTCCTACATTTACGGCTTTTTGCTGCAGAAATGGGAAGTTTAAACATTTCAGAAAACACTAATGTACAACAAGTGTCTGGAGAAAGAAAAACAATGTAATAAATGATGCGTTTAAAGTTTGCTAGGGTGCAAGAAGTAGACAAACTTAGTTTACTTGATGTGTACATTTTTATTAGTTCCACAGCTAAATTGTTGACTCGTTGGTAGACTTCACGAAATGAGCTTATGGACTTTAAGTACCCCTTAAAATGTTAATCTACAGTGTATGTGAAGTTACCCTTTCAGCAATTTTGGTTTGCACAGTCTAAACATTGTGAATCTTTTACTTTCAGTCTGAGCAACTTCCCACCCCCTTTAAAACTTTTAAGCAATTTCACTCAGTGCAGAGATAACAATTACATCAATTCAACCCTTAACTCCTCAAACAAGCAGAATGAAAATCTTCAAAGAGAACGCTTTGAAACTTACCGAAAAACACTCCTGGTTAGACTGCGATATATGGAACTGAAACAAAACCAACAAAGAAGGCGTACAGTGTGTCTATTTAGGGCAAAGACTGCAAATGAAAATTCATGTTAGTGCCTTTGGAGAAAGCTGAGGTAGAGCCAGAACACAGGGGACAGATGAGATTCAAATCCCGCACCACTCTATCAGACAGTGTAAAATGAGATTTGGCACTATATCTAACACAGAATGAGTTATGAGTTGGAGAACTATTATAGCTAGATTCTAATTGAAGGTGTCCAAGAGCAGGTTTTTTCCCCCTCTCTCTCTATCTCTCTCTCGCTGTCCTCGTAGCAGCGATGGAAAACGGGTAATATCTTTTACTGGGCTAGCATTGTGAATGTCACAGTCTCAAGGTAAAGGAGGCTCCAGCTTTACTTTGGCTTGTCAGAGTTTGCATGCTGTAGTAACTACAGTCCTTGACTGCAGCAGAGAATGTTTCGGGACATGGGGGTAGAGACATGAGCACAAAAGTTGAAAAGTGAAGATATGCGCGAGATAAAAGCCTCAGCTAGCTGAGGGAATGTTTTGCCTCTGGCTATACACGATCTCAGATGGATGATTAATTGTTTATTGCCACCTCATGAAGATGAAGAGTCATGGGCAAACAGGGGTTTTTTTTGTTGTTGTTTTTGTTTTTTTAAACAAACTGCACCAGCCTCCTTCAGCAGTAAATGCTTTATAACCATACCTGGCCAACTTTCCATGAATTCCTATGTCCAAATTCTGTGCAGGTGCCCGTTTGAGTTGACGATTAATAGCTGCAATTTACAGCAAATGGGCTTTTGCACAATATGTTTAGCGGGGCTAGATAAAATGGGTCCCTGGCCACTGATCTGGAGACAGATTAGGTTTTTAGTCGGCTATGATTAAGGCATGAATAGGGAATGGGAGATCAGACTTTGGACCTGCAGTGTTTAATGCTGCCCACCTGTTATAAATGAGCAGTTAAATGAGTCAAGCATTGGTGGTCCCAGGCCAATTCAAGGGCATGAGGCAGCTACACACAAACTCTCAGCTCTCCACCTCTTTCTTGTCTAGCGACGGTGCCACCTTTCAGGTTTCCCCACACTCTTGTCACTGCGAGTGCGTGCAAGGTGCTGCTGCACGCACCACAGGTCACCAGGCCAGTGGATGGTCCATGGCTTCCTTCTGTGTGGCAAGACAATCCAAAAGAGAATCTCAAAAAGGACATTTATCACTGCAGGGAAATGAACAGATCTGCTCTACTGCATGTGCAACCAGACTGACTGGGCTGAATCTGTAAGTGGTAATAAATTACTCTTTAAAATTACTTCTTTTTTTTTTTTTAAACCAGAGACTCATCCTCATCCCCATCCAAGGCACTGAATCACAAATCTGCATGTTTTTCATAACCACCAAACCCAGTGTCGCCACTGGCACTGTAACACCGTACATTTTAGTGTTTAAAAAGAGCATCTCTTGCATCTGCGCCATGAAAGTGTGGGCTCCAAATTGGGTCAACAGACTGTCGCTGCTTCTTTTCCTTCTCGAGAAGTCACTCCTTGTACCTGCAGGCTGAATGTGCTTAACGCGTTCTCTGAAGTTTGACTTTTATCCACACCGTAAAGCGTCTGAAAATGCTCGCGTTCCATGTGTGTGCTCACGTTTGCCACCAAGCGTTGTCCTCGTTTATTTCTAAATGGGCTTATTGTATAACAGCCCATGGAGGACAATGTAATTTAAGTGGTACAACATGAAAGCGCTGTAGAACAAGGAACTGGGGCTATCCATAGAGAGGGGCTAGTGCGGTAACACGGGCTAAAAGGTTAAAGCAGCGGGGGGAATTAATATGTCTTAATGACATTATAATGAATGGGAAAATATGGGACATCATTTATTAAACAGAGTCAAGTGTGTCAGGGAAGTGCGAGGACTCACAAACGCATTAATTATCTCGCGTCTCTCTTCATGGACGCGGGAAGAAAGCGTTGGTAGAGAGGTAATGACAGGCCCGGAACGGACATCATAAATTACCACAGGGGGGCTTCAAGACGACAAGGTCTCGTCTCACTCCTGCACTCACGCAGCAAGATGTCTTTTCATGTGTCCAAACCGTCACTGGGAATTTGGACAGAAAATCAGAATTGCCTTTTCTAACTCGCAGTCATTTCCAGACAAGAAAAGAGGGAAATGCCCTTTTTTCTCTAAAGACCTGATATTATACCGGCAAGACATGACTTGTTATTCATCATACCTGTCACTTTACAAGAAGAAGAAAAAAGAGAGAGAGAGTGAGAAGCAAGCATAAGTCTGGTTTTCTACACTTTATTTTCTTGGGACCGATATAGGAGCGTGGGGGTAGCGAGGGTTGATCGAGAATGGTCATCCATAACCACCCATATGTTTCAAAGGCCTTTGATGTTTGCAGATGACCTGATCCGAGTAGCTTCCTCTCCATTGGGTTGTCTGGGTTCCAGTGACAATGTCTTCTCTAAAGCTAACATAAGTAAGTAAATTTGATTCATGTAAGTGCTTTACAATTGAAAAGTGAGAGAGAAAGAAAAACAGGGTTCCCGGCCTCCCTCTACTCATATTCAGACTACTAACATAAAATACAGTAACACAACAACGAACTGTATTCCACTCACAGTCCCGCAGACCAGCAGCTGCCAAATGGTTGATGAAAATGTACACCATCAACTGAACAGTTGATGCATTTCTGAGGTCACACGGGAAATTAGGCCACGGTCTCGGTGCAATAAGTGCAACAGCATGATCTGTGGGATGGTCAAGAGTAACCGGGAAGCAGAACTTAAGGATCTGAAGAGAATATGTGGATGCAGCATATTTTCCTTATGCGCAGGTACAAGACTGTTTATGGATTTAAACACTAGATACTGGACAAATCGCAAACGAAGAAGAGATGATTGACTACCAACAACGGCACGTATATGTTTCTAGAACTAATAGATTTAGAAAAGTGTTTAGCTTTAAGGTTGCTCTGGTATAAACTGCTCTAGCTCTTTGAATCTCTTTTATCTCTTGAAATTTAACAAACAAATAAATGCTGTGGTCAAAGGTTAAGGAAGTGGAGGGCCAAACATATATCGCTTCTGTCTTCCTGTTTCTAACTGTAAGAAACTGTGGTACATATTTTATATGAGTAGATGCTGGTAATGACACTTTTAAATGTTTCCTAATGTGTGAACAGCTTTCCTGTCAGATGATCACAGTGGACACATTTCAATGCTAAGGGGTTTCAGTATATTGCCTAACAGTAATGACGACAGCCATAATATTTGATGTATTACTAATGAAATAAGTTTATAACACACAGAAACCTCTTTCATTTGCATAATTGTTCTTTTTGTACAGCTTCTGCGCTGTTATGGTTACAGACTCTCGCTCCATTTTCCTGAGAGTGAAAAATTTGTCATAAAGGGGACAAAACTCACTTTAAAAAACCCAAAAAAAACCTACCCATGTTTGGCGCTTGACCGTGAAGCCTTTTCGGGTAACTACAACAGTAAACCAGACCAGGCATGTGCTAATCACACACCACAAACATTTACTAAGCTTTTTTATCCAACTAGTGGGTTAATGTTGGACACTGAATGTCTGTTGTATCATTTGAATGTGTAGAGAAATAGGACAATGTAGACTTAAATGTGAGAATTTATCATCTTTTCATATAAAAACTGAAGCATTTCCTGCTTACATAGTCAAATTATTATGGCTACTTTTAACTCTAAGTAAGAAATCTCACAAAATTCTTCCCACTGGGGTAATATTTTATAATATCCTATCCTCCTTGTTGTTATTGTCACACTGGAGCGGTGGGTATAAATCTTCCCTTAACTTGAAATTATGTGCATGTGTGTTCATAATAAAGCTATTCCATCTTGCCCCAGCATAGTCCAGAATGAAACATTCCAGCACAGAGCACCTGTTCAAATCTCTCAAACTGATTCTGCACCGATACATCACTGCAAACAACTGTGCAACAGCCTGATTTTCAGCTTTACAAATTGGTTAATTCCTCACACAATAAACCTGCCAATGTCATTTGAGGGAATATTGCCCAAACAAATGCACAACTGAGCTCAGTGAATCTACAGCTTGGTGGCCATATGTTGTTATGGCAATAGTGGCTACTCACAAACAAAACATGTAGCAGAGCGATCCTGTTTTTGTTTTGTTTTTTTCCTTCTCTGTTGTTCTTTCTAATCTCTTAGTGCTCCTCGTGTGTCAGCGTTTCGCTTTCTGACTTGTGGAGGTCAGACGAGTAAGAGGTCAAATAGGCGGAGATTAACACAAACACAAAATAAGATCTGGCTTGGAAAACATCAAGGTCACGCATGGTTTTCCAGGTAAAATTTGATGTAAGATTGGTGAAAAGGTAATGTAGCATTGTGGAAGAAAGTCAAAGTGATATGCTTAATGAAGCTGTTTTTGTGCTGGGTTTTTTTGCTGAATTGGCATTTTGTCTTTACTTTCCAGGCATTTCTGTTTGTCACTTTGAGAAACAGCACTTCTGCAAGCTTCCAAAAGAGTCTAATATCTTGATTTAGTTTATTGATACATACAGTACAGACATACTTATGGCAGTGTGTATGTGCAGGGTGCACGAAACATGCTATCTAAGTGCAAAAAATCAAATAAAAAATACAAAAAAATGTCATGCTATCAAATGAGAGTAATCACGGTAATGCATGGTGTTGCTGGTAAAAAAAAAAAAATCTGGAGACTTTGGAGACTTCCACACTGGTGCTTTGTTTTCACAGAGCACTTAACATGAAACATGATACAATGCCAGGTCTCAATAGGCCTATGTTCAGTAATCATATGATAAGAACCTCCAACCGGGTCTGTGAGCAATGCCTAATTCAACATTTTTGGCGTTTATTTCAGTAGTTATTGGACCACACATTGAGGGACTATGAGAATTTACTTAGCAGGCTAACAATAAGTTTCTCTAATGGCCTTAACAAAGCCCCCAAAATTTGTAGATTATACTTAAAAGCTGGGTCTGAACCGAGAATTACACCAGAAGCTTTTTGAATACTACCAATAGCTTCTCGTAAAGATGCAACTTGCTAAGGGACATTTAAACAAATATTAGTACACTTTTGTCTCTGTATGGATTAGAGAAAATTCTAAATAAATGTAAACTTGTGCACAAAATTCTTGTTTTTTAAAGTAATTACATATGCTAGCTGCCAGTCTTTCCACCCTGTAAAACGAAGAGTTCAAAGAAATCATTAAAAGCCCAAAATCTAGTAAAGACAAGAGAAGCCACCTGAAAACAGCAAAATTCTGTTGTAGATCTCAAGCTGAGCAAGAACCATAGTCATTGTTCTCTAGACGTATTCACGGAGAAGTTGCAGCCTGTCATGATGTGAGTGAAGAAGTCCTCAAATGCTCGTGTCATTCTGGAATGAGTAAATGATACTGAAAATTGCAGCAATTATTACCAACTTAAGGTCCACTTCTGGGCCCTAGGAGAATTAGAGGAGAAAATACAGACTCAGTCTTCAAAGGCAATTAGTCTTCATATTGTAGTGTGTCCATTCAGCGAGTGTTCTACCCACTCATGGGACAGCACATGTGGACATGGCTAATAGTCTCTGTTAATGAGCCAATCGTTCATTATCAATCTTCTGGGAGGCACAGTGTGAGAGCGGCATCCTGTTGACACATTTAGAAGAAACGGCCACTGCGTGCCGTTCTCTACGTATGCACAGCGCTGCGGTGCAATTGTCGCTGAAGGCTGCGGAAGAGCAGCTTGATTCCATGTGTCCTTGTGGAGACGGCTAAATTGGACAGATTTGCATGCAAACACACAATGCACACACAGTTGGAATCCCAGCTTATTCTGGAGGGGGGGATTGCCCTTTTGTCCCTGGCCACCTGGTCAAAACACTAACAGCTGACTTGTTGCTGAGCCCTGCGATGGCGATAAATCACAGCAGACCCCTCCCAAACATATACGTACAATTACACAAGGCCCAGGGCCACACGACTTTTCTGGAACACCAAGTCAAACACCATCTTGCTACTGTTTAACGAAGAGTTTGCTTTTTTTCTTTTAAACAGAGAAATTACTCAAATATGCAGCTTGTTACTCTGCATCCTGGTTTCTTCACAGCATCCCCGATGTTAGCTGCAGTGCTTTCTACAAGCAACCTGCAGTAATCCGAGCTCTTAAAAGCCCCGTACATTCTACCCTCACTCATTCATTATCACTTTGTCTACCATCTTGACAGACTCCATTTTTGCAGTAGTCCAACATTCTCCATTGACCTTACAATGCTTGATTAAGGGCATTGGGCCTCTGGCGCCACTCTGTTTCCTCCATGTTTAATTAAAAGGTGAAGAAAGTCTTCTGTCTTGTGATGATGGCTTGGGTACATGATTCTTTCACTGCCAGCCCAAAAACCCCTCTCTCATGTCTCCAGCCCCAGGCTTGTGCGTATGCACGTCCTTTCACTTTAGGCTATTTTCCTAAGCCCGAAACTTTTCTTGACCTTCCGTATTATCGCTCCATCTTTCAGTTTCCCTGTAATATAAGGAACTCCATGAGATTATAGAAGGAGACTTTCTCTTCCCAATTTGTTTACTGACAAAATGTCTTTCTTGTCGAGCAGGGAAGGAACCTATCACCATGCTCTATAATGTAAGTTACCTTGTCAAAGCCTGTTTAGAATACATCCTCAGAGGAGCCATGCAGAGAGGAACACAGGGGTGCACTTAGTGTCATTGCCGCTGGGGAGGGGGTTGTCGCGCGCTAGAGAAGTGAGGAGAGGGGTGCAGTTTCAGATGTCTATGGCAATTAATGCTTATGTGACACATTGAAAAAGGTCCCCTGGGACTGACAAAGCCAACAAATTGACTTACTATTTGAGCACGAAGATGTAGGAGGGGAGGGGGGGGAGGGAAAAAAAAGCGGCTGTCATAATGAATCTGGAATCTATTCCTGTCGGTGTTATGATTGCAGTTTATTCCCTGTATATGCCATAAAGTACAAGTGTGCTTACAGGGATACCATGTAGCTTTTGACAAGAAGGGGGTGGGGGCTGCCCTGAAGTAATGACTTTATCGTGTGATTCTTGTAACTTACATGACAAACAAAACTGTTACTTTGCTGCTTGCTATAAATGTCTCTTTAGGGCCTGGAGCAATGCAGGGACAGAGACAGATGTTTCATTTCATGCCATGTTTTCAAACTCTAACGCACAAACACACACACACACAAAACACACAAATATTGCATATCTTAAAACCCCCCACTCAGTCCTGAATGATAAATGAATCTCACTTCAGTTCTTGTGCAGTACTGGAATAGTCCTTCAGATCAGGGAACCTGGTGTCCATAAAGGTTCAGCCAGTGATTTGGGCTTATAAGGAGTGTTCAAAATGACAGGAGTCATTAGGTGGCCAATTTGTTTTCTCATGGGGTGCTGTGTTTGTGGCATTCAGCTTTCCTCAGGGAAACAAGGCCAATCAGCTTCTGCTTGTCAAAGACTACAAGGGCTGGCGACCTCTGATCCCTGCTGTGGCAGTGACTAAGTTTCAATAAGAGGACTACCCACACATAGACTTTGTCACCCAAAATAAAGCAAAGCCTGCCCAAGAATATTTGGGAGCTAATTTTAGGACAATCTGACCTGCCTTTTATGGTTATTTAGAATAAATAACCATTAAAAAACATAAATAGCTAAAATAAGAAAAAATCTAAAAATACTAACATATACAGATGTGCAAGGTTGCTCTAAAGTACTGCACTTGTCTTGTGTGGTGGTAATGTGTATGTTTATGCATGAGTGTGTGTTGCTGTGTGTGAGTTTTGGTATGGAGTGTGTGTATTCAGTACCATGATGGTTTGTGGAAAGAAACCGTTTCTGAGTCTGTTGGTCCTGGTTGGATGGAGCTGTAGTGTCTGCTAGAGGGCAGCAGGTTGAACAGGTGAGATGCAGGATGGGTGAAGTTGCTTGTGATTGCCTCTTATTTAGCGAGGTCAGTTACTGCTAAGCAGCTTGACCTGTCCCTTCCTGTCCTGTTTTTTTCCCTGCTGGCTCACTCAATGGTCTTTAGTATCATTCAGTTGCTTCTATAGTGAATCTGTATTTCTGCTATGCAACAGTTGCAGCACCACCATGCAAATAATGTCAAACACATGGCAGCAACTCACAACTCACGGTCAAGATGACCTGCTAAAGTTCAAACTGGACATCAGAATGAGGAAGAAAGGTGAACGTGGCATTTTTGTTGATGCCGGACAAGCTGGTCTGGCTTTTTTAGAAACTGCTGATCTGCTAGTTATTTTTCCACATATCCATCTCTAGGGCTTACAGAGAATGGTCTGAAAAAGGGAAAGTATCCAGTGAGCAGCAGTTCTCTGGGTGAAAATGTCTTCTTGGTACAAGAGGTCAGACGAGAATGGCCAGACAGACAACAGTAACTCAAATAACCAATTAGTACAATTCAGATATGCAGAAGAGCATCTTTAAACACAATGTCAATGCTAAAATGGTCTGGTAAGCACCTTATCCAAACACTTTCTCCTACAAGTCTCATTCACCCAATCATTCAGCACTTTTTACAAAAAATCTAAACCATCAATAGATCCATCAGGGGCATCTTGGGGTTTAGGGATCTTAAAGCAAGGATCTTTTGACACATGAACACATGGATCTGTTCTAGCACCTAAGCCACAACTTATTCATGTTCAGTCTCTAAGCAAATTCCTAATAGTTAAGAAAGGAAACTGATTGGGAGAAAATTTACATGGGCTCACCAAATATGGATATTTTGGATTACCTGGAAGAACATTACCTGGTCTGATGAGTCTCGATATTTCTGTTTGTAGTGTTCTGGGAAACTTTCCACTGTTTCTTGAATAACACAATGAGTTCACAGTACAGATTAAAAGTATCCTTTTAGCTAACTCTGGCATATTCATATTGATATATGTTCATTAATATGCATTGTCCCTTTTAAACGAATACATTCAAAATGACCTCCACAGTAACCAAAGTAATCAAGTAGAGAACCCAATGGGAAATTTGCATCATGGATGTGAACCTGACAGAGAAATCAGCAACATCTGAGTGATACTATCATGTCAATATGAACCAAAGTCTTGAAAAAATGCTTCCACCACCCTGTTGAATCAATGCCACAAAGAAGTATTTCTGCTAAAATGCTCTGAAGGATAAAATGGGGGTTAGTCCAGTACTACGAAGGTGTACCTAACAAAGTGTGCAGTTACTGCATTACTTATTTATTAGGGTTAGGCTATTTTTAGTTTTGGAAGTGAAGCTGGGGTTATCTTGAGTTAGAATTTATTTACTTTTAAATGTAGTTGTATTTAACTATAACACTCAGCATCAGCAGGAAGGGAAATAGCCTGTTGGGTTGATCCATTATTTATTTGTTAATAAGTACTTGAGTTTTTGTGGAGGAGCACCTCATAAACATGTAATTTAATAGTTTTTATAAGAAAGTATGTGTGCACCTTTGCTTGCATCCACACACTTATGTACAGTCTCAGTCCTAGCTACAGGCTCTTGTTGTGAAATTGTGCTGCACTTCTATTGTGACTTTAATTAACACATTACAGGTACAAATGTATTTTAGTACAAATAACTAGATGTGGCAGCTTATCCATTCCAGTAAGTTACCCATTGTTTTCTGCTCCCTCCACACAAGAACAAGACAACAATATCATCATATAAAACAAGGGCTATTGTAATGGCATGAAAGCGGTTAACAACCGAACGTCATTAATTACACCTTGTAATTGCACTTGATCAATACAAAACCTCGTTGAGTAATGCACACATGTGTATAAAGTGTTTACCTCGAGTGTGAAAGTGGCAATGAAGAGGGACTCTGTGGGGAACTCTTACACATGTAATGTCAGTTCACAAGAGCTCTCTGTGCAGCTGAAGAGGAGGGGATGGATGAGCATTAGGTGGCATCGAGGTGGTTGGTGGGGCAGATGTCTTCTCTGGGCGGCCATGCGTGCAGGCTTGGCCCGAGGGATCTCTACCCACTATGCATCGAGAGCAATTAAACACAACTCGTGCTGCAGTTCATGGCTGGAAACAGGCCGAAAAAACATGCGTTATGCACGCGCAAGCAGCCTTAAAGGACAGGGTGGATGGGGAGAAGTACAGCGCCACAGGCAAAAGTTGTACTGAATCCAGAGAACAAAAATAATCCAACAATTTGTCATGGAGAAAAGTGAAGCACATTTCCAGTAACAGTATTAAGCATCTGATGGCAACACATGCCTCTCCCTGCAGGCTTTGACCTAATCTGCACTATTCTTAAGCTGCTTCTTTAACAGTCCTACAGCTGTTTACCTGCTGGCCCTACAAATGTACAAAAGAACCATAAAAAAATTTATATAAATAGCTACAGCAGGTCTGCATATGAGAACACAGCAGGTACCGCAAAGCCTGTCATGGGTATAAACAGTAAAATCAATGGACAGTATAACTGTCCCTTTCTTTGCTAATATTATGCAAGGCATTAGCATTTATCTAAGTATTATTAACAACAGTAGGCAAATAAGGTGCAGTTTCAGTGCACATTTAATCAGAAAATGCTAATTGTTTCTCATTAATATGCAGCGTGGAGTTTAAAGTCCAGGTTGGTCTACCTTGCTGCAGGACGAACAAGGCTACACTTTGGATTACTTAAAGAGTAATTTGTTAAAGGACAGATGGCATGTAAGTCTACTACTTTGCTTCATATGTGTACACTTCTTGAGCTCAAATTTGATTGCAACAAACTCGAGCTTTTTTCTTCACTCCTCTACGTAAATCCCCCCAAAAAAGAAAGAAGAAAATGTATTTTTTTTTACTTCCTCTGTCAGTTTGGTTCTCTTTAGAGGCCTGCCAAATTAATTCAGCACAGTTATAGCTAGATTTGGTGGCGTGTGGGAATAACCAGCATTCTACAGTTAAATCAACATCAGACGCTAGGCTGGTCCTCTGGGGGCGCCTTGCAGTGCCTCACTGTTTCTTAGTCAAAGCAGTGCGCTTTGCCTCCAGCCCCCTGTGGAATATCTCTTAATGTAACTGGCATCTTCATTTTGGCTTTGCTCTGATGTTGCATTAAAAAAAAAAAAATCCTCCATTTTAACTCAGAAAAAGTAAAAGGTTTGGGGAGAAGGGGGGATAAAAGAGTAGGAGACCAACAGAGGAAAACGGTGTAAGCTGTTAATGCTATGTTAATCCCCCGACTAAAACAGCTGAAGGTAATGCAGAGCTAGATAGCTAACAGGAGAGGTGAGTGAGAAAGAGTACACGGGAGGAAGAAACATCATCCGAAAGTCTTAACGTGTTAATGGAATATTTTCTGGCATAATTGTAAATCTATCGAGATGTCATGCCTATTCAACCGTGTCACCACACAAAGCCAAGAGAGAGAAAAAAAAAAGCAAAAGAAAACACAAAGCAAAAACAAACAGCATTTGGTTGAAAGGGTCAGTGTATACTGCGTTGCAGTTTTTACCCTATCATTCATACAGTCAACATGAATCAAGTAAAATATGGGCCTGAATTTATACATACTGTCTATTTCTATGTCTTAGTTGTTGCTGGACTGTACCAGTCCAGGGGAGGGTTGTCATGGGCCCACTTGTGCAATATTTTAGCAAAATTGAGCATGTACTAATTAATAATAATCTGATGTTGCCTTTACTTATACAGTAGTGGAGCTGATAAATTATTACATGGTGACTCCCTCCCTCTCCCAAAAACTACATTCTCAATAAATGCTAAAGAAACACTTAAGAAGTTCAATTGAGACAATGCGTTATGTAATCCAAAAAAAAAAAATGGATAACGGAAGTTTCAAACCGAACAGACGTGAAAGCATTATATAGACCAGCTGATAAGAAAAGGAAGTCTTAACTAAACACACAGTTTTATTACTGCAAAGGTTCATCTGTTGAGTTCTGTTGAGTGAAAATGTGTTATCTGTCAAGATAACACATTTTCATTGAACAATGCCTTTCTAAAAAGCAGGCGTAAGAGAGGAAGTTCATTATTTAAAAAAACGTATTACTGATATTACCGCTATTTTGTTTGTGTAACGTCCTGAAGATGTCCTAACACTAATGGCATTATTGCAGAATGTGGGTAATAAAGTGGTGCACACAAATGCCTTTTGTTCATTATTCATTTATAGAGTGGACAAACATACAAGGTCATTGATTCAGGCTTTGTTGCCTTTCTCGACACTGTCATGTGAATTTAAAAAAAAAAAAGTTTTTCAAAGAAAAGGCCTGAAAAATGTATTCAACACCTTCAACCAGCATTCTCCACTACCATCAAAATAATGTAAATAAGGGGAGGACCGGAAACACAGCCTTTAAGGCGCATCAGCCAGACACAGCGTTTTGTTTCCCCCAATCAGATAAGAAGTCAAGGTTTTTAGTTTGGCTTTGAAAAAAAAATCCAAGAAACCAAAATATTCTATTTTAATAAATAATATTTCATGTCCGTGTTCTTCAAAGCATCAAACAGGGCAGGTAGGTAGATAGAGTGTTCGCCCCCATGATCGGAAGGTCGGGGGGGTTCAAGTCCACTGAGCGGCTACCCTGAGGTAACCCTTGAACAAGGTACCGTCTTTACACACTGCTTCCCGGGCGCTGCATTGGTGGCTGCGCACTGCTCTACTGAGTGAATGGGTTAAATGAAGAGGACAAATTTCCCAAGTATACATTACATTACAGTTATATTTTATAGCTTTAAATCAAGCTTTAGATTCTTTCAGTCTTGTATGAATTTTAGCAGACATATGCAAACAGTGTAACAATAGCGTCCAATTATTTTGTCCAGTTTAAGGTCTCAAAACATATTTAGAACACAACCAGAATTGAAAAAGTAAAATGCTCCCGCAAACTTCCTCTTGACCAGTAAGTGCCCATGCTGCAGCGCTGTCTGGTCTGTTGGTGCTGTTGGCAAACTGATATACTTAATCACATTTTCTCAATGTGATTAAGTATAGTAATTAGCCTATTTTTGCGTGTCCCCTGCAATGCTCAGGCCCTGCTCTACTATATAAATGTCATTTTAGTACTTTAGGTGGTTGCCAGGCAACGTAATGGCACCATATATATCTCAATATCCAAGTTTTGTGGATATAAATTACATTTTGTTTTTGTGAAAGGAAAATTATACAATGCTTTTGCTGTATAAGGTGTTTTTTGGGGGGAATCAAGATGACATCACAATATGTGGTATAGATAGGAACCTTCAGGGGCCTTTGTGCCACGACTAGTTGCTCAACTCCTGATTGTGTGGGACGACACATACTGTAAGATTTAAGATAAAAAATGTTCAAGTTATGGGATGTGAGACCTCTGTTCATAATTTTGGCTGACAATTGTTTCTATGTATTAAAACACAACAACTAAACCAGTTAAAATGTATATCTAAAATCCACTCAGTATGCTCACCATCAACCACTGGGACATTTCTTTCTTCTAGCTTAGAAAAATAAGCAAAAAATAATAATAGGAAACTAAAATCCAAATGCTTTTACCCTTTCACATGTATAACCACCAGCCTAACCGCTGTAACTGAAACAATGCAACACAGGTAGGAGGAGAGGGGGATAAACATAGCGTGTTTTTTATAGAGGACACACTGAGCTAGGCAATAGCGCATGAATATTCATGTGCACCACAACAAACTGTGAAAATGGCTTTGTTAGTGAAACCAAATCCCCGGCTCGTGTTCAGGAAAAGACTATACTCTCCGGAGGGGGGCTTGGATTCTAGCCTGCTAAGATGGCTGCCACCAGTGGTGGTGAATGATGCTATAAAAAAAAAAGGCTGGCGCCAAAGAAACAGTATGGCTGAAATGTTGTTTACCTCCCTGGCAAACATCAACTAGGCCCCATGCTCAAGCACCACCATGGGTCAGTAAACGGCACCATCTCTGGCAACCATTAACTGAGGCACTGAAGTGATAAATTTAATGTCCCTTGTGTGAATTTAATATCCTTAAGTGTGAAGAAAACAGAAAAAAGGAGATCTAAAGATATAAATCTCTCCGTTTATGTCAGGCTATAAGATACTAAAATTTCTACAAGTCACTTAGAAATGATGAAATAACTTCCGATTAATGATGGCAGCACAAGTAGTTAATGCAACTAGTTCCTAAATACCTCTGAATCCAAGATAAGTCCTTGATTAGCAGCTGTGATGGCACAGCTGGCATTGTTCTCACCTTGGGAGTCTCCCGTCTGTGTGTGTATGTGTCATTATGGCAAAATGTGATTCTGGAGATGCCTACTGCAGCAGGAACTACTGCAAATACAGGTTTGAGTACCTTGGATGGTTGTTATATTTTTGTCTGTGGACAGATTTAGTCAACATGACAACAACTGTGCAAGATGGAGTAACAAATCTAACATTAGTGCATCTGAGACCAAAAAGAAAAGCCAAGTTAGAAGATAGGTGTCATTACAGAACCCACTGGCAGTCAAGCTGGTGTAGGGATCTGCTCAGGGTCAGTCCACAACCACCCTCAAACTGGGACTTGATTTTAATTTCTGCTGCACACATGTAAAGCTGTAGTTTCTACAAGCATAATACTAATCTAATCGGGGAAGAAAGTCCGCACAAAGACAAATAAACACTAGCCAGAGCACTCAAACCTGGCATTGCAGGAGTTCCCAGTGGATGCGTAGGCTTCCTTGACCACATTTTGCCATGACAAACACACACAAACAGACTCACGGGTGAAAACAGTACTAGGTAATTCATTGTGACTGGTAACAAGATTAGTTTTTTGAAGACTGGTGTTTCGCAAACCAAAATAAGGAAAAACTGTAGGGTTCATTGACCTGACAGGGCAGAACATTTATACCATCCATTATTCTGAGTCTGTGTGTGTGTGTATGTGCATGCGTGCGTGTGTGGATGTATGTTATGCTGTTTTTAGATCGATGTGTTAGCATGTTGAAGTCAAATGCGAGGTGAATACTTTTAAACAATTAGACCAACCATTAGTTAACAGTGTGGTTTTTTTGCACAGGTATTAATATTACAAAGATTTCAACACTGGGATGTTGTGCATATTTGAAAACATGCTTTAGTAATCGTATTTGTGTTTTGTTTCAGTTCTCATTGTTTTGCAATGAGAACTGAAACTGCAGTTGAAACTATAAACTGCGTATTGAAGTAACAACAAGTTTCTTCAACAATGTGGAGATCAGCAAGTTCAAAGGGTTACTTGGAGTTTGATGGAGGACTGATTTTAGTTCCATCTCTCAAGAGGCAGAAAGTGTGGAGAGCTGAGGAACTCTCTACAGTTACTCACCAACAACTCAACTACTTGGTAATGCAAATCAGTCAATTACATTCTATTATTGTAGGGTCTTTACCTTACAATATAAAGCACCTTGAGGTGACTGTTGTGATTTGGGACTATCTAAATAAAACTGTCACCAGACCACAATCCATAAAGGCAGCTTTGGGTCATGAATGTCAAGCTGACAAATCTGTAACCACTGTCTGATGTTATCATGACAATATGGAGCAAAATCTCAGAGGAATGTTTCCAAGAACAAGGTGTCCGACAACTCTGCAGCTACATCGGATGCGTCTTGTGTCTTCTTGGCTAGTTTTCTGAACATGGGGTTGCTTCAAGCACCTACAGAATGCTGTCAGGGTAATAAATAAGGACCATTTGGTCCTTATTATGTGTTTTTTAGGAACTTCTTGTTAGAAATTAACAATTTATTTACCCTTATTCACTGGTAACTTGTCATGATTCTGGTACCAAGAAAAAGAATGACAATGACAATAGAATCTGCAAGCAGATTAAAGTGGGAGGACTAAGCCTCTCCATTTTCGCTACAGTTGAATAGGATTTGAGAATACGCCCCTGAGATGCACATCTGCTCAGACCAAGTCCCCTTCAGGATGGAAGTGACTCTCCAAGTCATGCTCCAGTGGGTGTCTTCTGAAGCCAGCTGCCCATCAACTGGACAACTTAACCATTGCGGTAAACCTACTTCATATATATACCTGTGTATGTATGTGCTTGTGTGCTTTTGATTATTTATGGCCTTTGTTTTCATCTGGATTAGCAGAACAAAAAGTCTGCACACCTGTGAGCGTTCATGTGCTGACCGCATTATTTACCTACCGTGCACATGTGGCTATTGCGTGTGCATGTGTGTTCACGTGCACTTGTACAGTATGCGTGCCAGCTGTCCACTGCTGCCCTCAGGAAGAATGTGTAATGGGGATAAGCTCCTTCTCCTGGCTTCGACCAGCTTTACTGCAGATGTGTTCCAGGTGTGTGTGTTTGTTTGTGCGTTTGTGTACGTGCAAGGCACATTAGGAGCATGTGTGTGGTCTGAGTTAAACTTAAAAACAAATGCAATACAGCCAAGCTCCTAGCAAACTGTCCAATAGCTAAAACCATCTCCATCTGAGAAAACTGCAGCAGTAAGTCTGCACTGACATAATTATGTCATACTGGGCCATTTCAAGTTGAAACACAATCGGAAAAGCTCCCCCGTTGCTCAGTCTCTACAGAGATATGGAAGCAAGACTCTGCCTCAGTCTTCTACTATAACCATATGTAAGAAAAATACTTCTTTTTAGGGAAAACAGAATCAAAAAAACTATATAATGGGTAGACTCAATGCTTTTCAATAACATGAAATCCAAAAGACAATGAAAACTGGTATTAAAATGAAAAAGATTATCATTCTAGTTTTTGTTACCAAGCCTCAAAGCTCAGTTGTGCTGTTTGGCCAGAGGTAAAGGCAGAGAAGCGGATTATGGTTGACGTTATTATAGAGCTGATGCAGCAGGGTGGAGATAGAGTTCGGTGTGGAGGAGGGTCTGGTGGGATGGAAATGGTGTTAATACTGGGGTTTCTGACCTTGGATCAGCCCCTCTAAACCCTCCATGCATGGGTACCTGTGACACCACCTCCCTCCCCTCATACACACTCAGCCCTGAAGCTCTCCTCACAACAAACCAATGAGATAAAGGGACAAAGCGAGGAAGGAGGAGGAGGATGTGGCACTCGCAGGAGGCTGTTTACTTGCATTGTTAATTTCATTAGCCCTCCGGCAACCACTTCAATATTTAACATTCTCAATTTAGTCCCCCCCCACCCCTTTTTTTTTTCTTTTTTAACAGGTTTGCCACCAAAGTCCAACAATTAAAAAGAGTGGCCAAAGGTAATCTATCAGCACTCTGGTCTTACCACTTAATATAGTGCCACTCGTTTTGCACTCAACTGAAGGAGGCCAAACCTTGTAAAAGCCACAATCCTTTTAAATGGGCAATCAATTTGGCAATGTGACTTTGCAGCCCTGGTAATGCTCAGGCATGGTTGTATAAACCAGTGATGTAGGGTAATAGCAACCTTGCAGAGGCACAGAGGAAACACAGAACTGGATATGTTTGACAGCTGATGCATCACTATGTAACAACAACAACAACAACAACAACAAAAAAGCAACTAATTAAAGGCAAAAAAGTTAATTTAAGCTATTTCCAGTTCTTCTTAAAGTCTCCAAGCACCCAGGGTCAATGCCACGGTGTTGGCTCTAATTTATTGTGTGAATGTGAGCTGCAGTCAGTGTATTAGCAGTAGCAGTCACATACATACAGCGCGCCGAAGAGTGTGACAGCCTGCTAATGGCTCTGTCACAAAGGGACTGGAGTTTAGACACAGCTATAATCATGATCTCAATAAGCGTAACACCCTACCAGCACACCAGCTCAGTTGTGTCCCCTGATATCCATACTGTGACATCATATGCGTACAGCCCCATGAAATCTAACTGCAGCTGAAGAGATGGCTTTGCATACTGCCAACATTTTCAGTTGGGAAAGCAATCGTGTGACTGCTTCGCACGCTCCTGCAGTGCTGTGTCAACTCATAGAATCCTAGGTGAATAATATCCTGGCCTCTCCTCCAGTTTCCCCCCGCTCAGCTCAGGATTGCATCGTAGGGGTCTTTCATACCAACGAGGCTGCAATCTATAAACGGTTCTTTTCACTGTAGCGTACGAGCAGCACACCCAAACTGCCTGACGTACAACCTCACCCCTTATTTGATTTATTAAACTATTCACGAGCATAAAGTTCATTGCTAGGTGTGCTGGCATGGCAGAGCATTAAAATATTGCCACAATAGCAGCAAAGACCTTTTCATTATCCATTCAAAACAAATCAGACTGCAGCCGGCAGAAAATAAATCCAGACTTGTAAGTAAATACATGTAATTGAAGCAGTGGACTGTTGAAAATGCATCAGGAGCAGGCTTTTTCTATTATGGGGATATTTATCTTCCTTCCTAAACAAAAAGGCCAAGGGAGAAGGCGAGCAGGTGGGTGAGAGATGTGTTTGTTTTCTGGCACTACAGTACCGTGCGCGGCCTTGTTTATGTGTGCACGCATGTGAGTGTAATTGCTGCCTGTTATCATTAAGCAAGCTGGAGTGACCGGAGGATGCACAACAACCTATGAAGGGCAAACCCGGGGATATTGTGCGTGACATTGGACGTCTGTGGGTAAGTAATGATCAGAGCACCGTGTGACAGCCCAGCCTCAGCGGCAACAATGGAGCATTGTTCGCTGAGCTACGCTGCCCGTGTTCGGCTCCTAACCACTTCTTCATTAATAAGGAAGCTCCCACATTCGCCCATAAAGTCCTGCAATGACAGAGACGCTACTGAAGATGCTTCCTCGCTGCCAATAGAGACATTGTATTTAACAGTAATTTATAGGAATCCTGCATGGGTGTTTTCACATAGCAATTTTTCTTTTCATGCTGAGGCCAAACAGAGGGATTTGTTCTTCATTCTAGGGTCATTCACTTATCCTCTGGTGCTCAAGCAGGTTCAAATCAGGGCCACGCAACCACGAGCATGAGGCGAAATAACCTTTAATTGAGGCATAATCCCTGAGAATTGGATCGGGGAGTGGTAGATAATGAGCAATTGTCTGTTAACAACATGAGACAATTTACTTGGAGCTGAGACATCAAGATGACAGAAGCGGATGTAGGCGAGCAGAGGCAGATTAATGAGACCAAATACAAGTGCATATAAATCCAAATAGTGGGCCACTGTGGAGCAGCTAAATTTATGTATGTGTCTTTAAAGGACAAGAATAGTTTAAGTGTTTTGGGTTTTTTTAGGTAACAAATCCTATTTGAAGACTAAAATCAATTCAATGCCTTTGTTGCCTCTGACCAAAGCCCACTTATTCCAGTGTAAACAGGTCATAAATACATGCTATTATCAAAAATGTTCTGCTGTTTTTCAAAGTCATTCAATCGAGATGAAGAATTAATTCATGAAGCACTCTCAGCCTCCACTTACAAGGTTTACAATATTCATTTTCAGCAAACAGCACTGGAGAAAGTGTGTAATTTATGCAGAAGCCAATATAAGAAAATGTATGTAAGTTCATAAGTCCTGGTTTAAACTAAAGCAAATTCTGTTTTCTTTAAATACCCATAATGTGACTGAAAGAAAAGT
>VURO01026380.1:40411-70675 GCA_015108175.1 Pelvicachromis taeniatus
TTGCACAGTGTGTTAACAGCTGGCTATCAAAACCCAGCAGGAAAATACAATTCACCCTGTAAAGTTGAGCACCAAGCCTATTCATGATCAATACTGCCGGGCCAAGAAAGCACTTATCTGCTGTGTTTACATTGTTGTTAGTTTCTCATCAAGAATGCTTCCCTCATTACCGCCCTCCCTTCCTCCCTCCCTCCCTCACCCGCGACTCCGTTTGCTGCCTTTCCAAGCTTTTGTCAACAGCAGCACCGACAATAAATGGCCAGAATAGAGGCCAGATAATTTTGTTAATCCCCTTTGCCTAAGACCTTGAGGAGTTTAATTCATGGTGATTGTTCTGACTCCCCTCTGCCGACGATCAATATAGCCCATTTCAGCACTTTTTTTCTCTTTCTTTCTTTTTTTTCTTTTTTTTTGCCGGGCTCAGAAACAGAAAGCCCTTGTCGCTCCACTCTTCCTTATGAAGAGTGCACTCAGGCACATGGTATCCTTCAAATTCATCAAAATAGGCAGACGGACGCAAACAAACTCGGCGACTGCCAGTGAATTTATAGGAAATGTCACATGCTTGTGGGGATGTGCCTCGGATTCTCTTAAATGTACCACAGTTTCTTTTTTTTCTGTTGTTTTTTACTTGCTGTAATTGGTTGGAGCGGGGAAACAGTGGCAGTAGCAGTGCTTGAGGTTTAGGGTGGGGGGGCTGTTCTTTATATCTGTTTTTGAAGTGCTTATGACTCCCCCCCCAAGCAACTCAGTGTCCTATAACCCAGTCATCAACACACATGACCTCTTCATTTTTTTGTTGCCAACAGACAGGCGATATGAGCAAAACTGTAAGATTAAGAAAAACACATATTCACATATATAGATATATTCAGTGCCAAGTGCTTTAAACAAGTAAAAGGAAACATAGGATGCCAAATTTGCTCCTGATGCTCTGTTTATTTCCTGTTTATGGCAAAAAAGAGGACACGCGCAAGAGGGAAGACTTAGAAAACACTAAGCAGAAGTGAGGAAGAGGATGTGCAAGTTCTAGTTAGCATGATTTATGATCAATAATTTCTCCACTCACCTGAAGTTCCCTTTGAACAAAAAAAGCAAAAGGAGGGCGACCACCAAATTCCCCTTTTTTTTCCAAACATTTATAATGCCTAATTACCTGGGCTTGGCCGGCCCTCTTATGTATTGATGTGAAAACACAAGGGCAATCACCCCAATTCTCCAGTGTTTTGGTAATGAAATGTGCACGGCTGCCTATGCATAACCAGATTTGCAGTAAGCAAGTGCACAAATTAAGCATGCCCATCGCTCAGACAGCGGTACCTCCTAAGTGGCATTTGGAAAATTACCTCATACATTTTATTTGCGGGCATGTTTTGTTCACAGAGTGGTAATTGACAGCGGTGTAATGAAATTGCAAGTAGAATCGCTGAATGTGTTTTTAAAGTCAATAACACAAAATGTAATGCCCCGCTGAGCAAGAGTTTGGGAATACAATTATGATCAATTTGAGTGCTGAGGGCGGCCATTTTGAATCAGCCTCACACAGAGACAATGGGTGGCTCTCACTTGGTGAGCTCATAAAACAACTTCATCTGTATTTGTGCTTATGGGGAGACGGAGCACAGACAAAGCAGATGCACGCTGTGTAACAGCCTAACCTCTAACCGCAGCTTCTGAAAGGTCTCTCGATGGAGCAAAACAAACCTCCCCCTTTTGACAGCAGGTAGACACACAAAAGCTCAAATTACCCTCAAGCCTTCTGTAAACAACGTTGCGCAACCCCTCTTAAACTTGCGTGTACCCCATCAAAATTTTTAATTCAGTTACAGTACCCTATTTGGCCAAATAGTCGGTATTCAGGAGCGCCGTTCTAAACCTTTATCAATCGAGTATGGCGAAAGCTCCACCTCACCTGTGCCACTTGCCATAGTTCGTAGTTCAGGCACTGCACTCTGGTTTAACAGCTTCAAAGAGGTCTCACCATGCTGCTTCCTTTTTTCTGCACTTTTGAGTGACCACTTGCCAAGAAGCCCCGTCTGATTCATCGACTTGAAAGGGTGAAAATAAGTTTGGCTGGATTCTGGGTCTCCCTCAGAGGTATGATTATAATAATGGGAACCTTGAGGAAGTAAGGGGATTGATGGGGATTATGTGTTTCCCAGACTATCTTTAAGTGGACGTGTGAGCATCATCTCTGTGAGGACAGAAGCGAAAGGATGTGCTTTGTTGTGTACCTTCGTAGGACAGATGCGCTGTCTTAGAACAAGGATACACTATGCTTCTTCAAAGTATAATTAGTATAAATATTCTTTCACCAAACTATCATGTCATATAATTATATATGATGTTAGATCATGATAACTGTGACATTAATAAGATGTTTCTTTTTAAACTAATAGCACTTTGGTATGTAAACAAAAAAAAAAAACCCACATAAAAACAGAGTAGGCTAGCTGCTTGGGCTGTCACACTAACATGTGCATATACTACAATCTACACTGCTATCTGATAATGGTATTGTCTGACTCAAGTAGGGGGGCCGTCAGTATCCAACTGGTCAGACAACATGATCAGATTGCACGCTTGCTGGATGCCTTGGGAACAATGTGAACGGATACAGTACCACATTGTTTTTCTCATTAGACGCTCTCAGGTAGTATCACCTGCCAGAACAGGTGACAGCTACATAACCTGCAGACTCCCGGTGGCTGAGTGGTTCATTCTCATAGGCCACTATGGGAATGAACCCTCTGAACTCATCACCTGGGTTACCAGTGTTTTGTTTACCAGATGACTTGCTTGATTGTTACATGCGTGTGACAGAGTGTTGTTGGTCCTTTATCAGAACGGAGAATCTGGCGTTCGTGTACCAGACAACAAGTAGAATTGCTGATCGTCTCCAAAAACATGGGGGCTTTAGATGGAACTGTTCTGCGAAAGGGATTCTTGAAGAGATAAATAAACCTTCTTGTGATGTGGGTTTCTAAATTGGGCAACAGGCTCCACACCTGTGATCTTTGATTGCTTGCTCTGCAGATGTCCAACACAGGTTTGCCACAGAAATCAGGTCCCAACTTTAAAAGGTGACAAAGGTGCCTTTACACCTCAACCGTTGTTTTGTCTTCACTTAAAAATAGTACATTGCTGTTATTTCCTGTTTATGGCAAAAAAGAGGACACGGTGGGTAATTATCATTACCCACCAACAGGTCAGCACATCTGCTTTTCATGTCAAACCAAACCAATAAAACCACAAACATCTGTACTTACAGTGTTTCTGTGAAAACTGGCCACAACAAAGAAATTAGTGATTTACTTCCTTATTTTTGACTGAAATCAAGTTGGACTGCCTAGCAACCAGTATTTTATTTTGCACTCACTGTACAGCTCTACTAATTTTCTTGTTTCTTCGTTAATGAATTTGGCTTTTCTTGGCTTTGGTCCTACAAAGTTGCAGCAAATCACAAATACCAAATCAGCACGACACATGCTGCTAGAAACAAATCCATTAGCTCGAACATGCAGCAGTAATGCTGGAGGAACAGATGTGAAGTCCATTCTAATGCTTGGCCTTTCTTTTCTAAGATCTCCGTTAAGACCAGGCTCCTTAAAGTTCAGTCTTTAGAATTTATATTTTGGGGACCATACATTTATTTACTAAATTAACCCTAAATATATACATGGAGATTACACTAACAAACAAAAACACGTTGAGCTGTTGTGAAGAAGTAAGAGCTCAAATAAGCAAGTTGCATCAATATTCACGTATGCATATGAAAATTTCATGAAAGCATTTAGTTGCTGAGATTTTAAGCAGTAAAATCTCTCAGCGATACAATGACCACAGACAGTCTTACCAATTATCCACAAAAAATGTTGTTGCCAAAATGTTATAGCATTATCCAGTAAAGCGCTACTCAGAAACATTTATAAGTATACTAGTATGAGGAACCCTATAGTGAAGTCTTCCCATTTCAACTCCATCAATTCAAGACTGTCAGCCAAGACTGCCGCTGTGATCGTGTTTGTAGATACTAAGATTGGATTGACGTTAGATATTGCTGTTGTGGCCATGTCAATAACCTTTCAGCCTGTGAAGGGGAGCCACAGGAAGCTTTCCATTCCCTGATCTAATTAGCTGCCGCCTAAGCTAACTCAACCCGGGCAACCCCACTGACCACTCAAACCACCAACAGCAGCCAGCTGGGCAGAGGCCATAAGGTGAGCTGCCACCTAAACTTTCTACACTGATTACGGCTTCTCCCTCGTGATTTTGTGGCAGATTGTGCTT
The DNA here is from genome assembly GCA_015108175.1 of Pelvicachromis taeniatus. Classification (NCBI taxonomy): domain Eukaryota; kingdom Metazoa; phylum Chordata; class Actinopteri; order Cichliformes; family Cichlidae; genus Pelvicachromis; species Pelvicachromis taeniatus. Next base: position 44,702 of record VURO01026380.1, read on the forward strand.
CTACATCTCTGTGAGGCCCGCTTGCATATGGTAAACACCTATAGGCAGGACTGAGTGAGCTGTGCCAAAGCTTCAGTGCAGCAGTAGCAGAGGCCAAATCTCACTGGCCGTTAGCAGTTGAATGAAGATGCTTTAAGATGTGAGTCTCCACATTTCTCCAAGAAGGAGGGTTGTTAAATCTCTATAGTCGATTCAATATGCAGTTAAAGTTGTGCGGGTGAGCTGCCAATAAGAGCTAGCGCGCTTCCAGCCACAGTTTAATCATTTTTCAACCCAAGCTCCATCAAACGTCTAGCAGTCTTTGTAAAACTTCACAAGCACCATTTCTCACTCCTCAGTGTCAGCCATTAATTAGCAGTTTAACACGCACAGTCTGCCCAGAGACAGATGAGTGCACATCAAAGGGGCAGTCCAGCAAAATGGCTACTTTGGTTTCCATGAGTTTATCCTCCAGTGGCTACACCCTGTAAACTTGATACCACATAGAGGGCAGTCTGTCACCACTCAGACTGCCCTCTTTCTCCTTTGTGGTCCACCAGCTGTCCCCCTTTTTGGAATTCCTGCAGACCTGCTGAGGATTGAGCGAGTCTCCCTCCCTCTCTCTCTCTCTCTCACAAACTTTTACAAGTTCAGTCGAAACGAACGAGTCGCCTCTTCGACGATGAAGCCTTTGTGCTGCGCATCTTGCCGGTCAGCTGCCGTCCGAGTGAATCGGCAGGAGCGGTTTAGTTTCACCGTCAAAGTGCAGGTTAAAAGCGATAAGCAGAATGAGCATATGCCAGGGGGAAGATAATGACTAAAAATGACTTTCCATCTCCCTTACACAAAGAGAGACAGGTACAAGGGGCACAGCTGCTGTGGAAGATTAATGGTGCTGCCAGATGTAGGGAATCTGGAGAGGGGGTGACCAGCCCATGGTGCTCTTCACTATGCCGGAGAGGACAAAGCAGCCATCAGAGAAGCATGGGAGGTGTTGATTCATCGCTACATGTGGAATATATGACTACATGAAGAAACGAGCGAAAACTAAGAGATGACAAGCTGAAGGTGCATAAAGATTTTTTCTTTCTTTTTTACTGGCAGTGATACCTTAAAAGCTGTGCCAAAATCTCTTGAATACACACAATAATCCTTAAATAATGAATCACCTTGCATGGATGACACCTTTCCAGTAATGCAAAATATATTTTAAAAAAAGATTGACTTCTATCCCACACCTCATTTCACTAAAGCTCTTTAACGCAGTCTGAATGTGAAGGAACCACAGAAAAAGCCCAGCATTGTCCCCAGCTTGCTTTTCGCACAAGTGGAATAGTTAAAGGCCCAAATACCACACAATTTAGAGGGAGACTGAAAATAGATAGGAGCCTTTCCGCACAGGACAGTGGCGCCTCTCTTTTTCCTTAGACTCACCGCTGACTCACCTCTGGGTCACCCGAGCAAACGACATGCCATCACAGCAGTGTCGATACTGTAATTTGTTTTTCCATTTTCTCCCTTATCAAGGTTAAACGGAACAGATCAATCAATCATCTTAGCTCGTGCGTGGGGGTGGTGGGTGGAAGTACCCTTAAATGTCCGAAAATAAAGGTTAGGGGGAAAAAATAAAAAGGCAGCAGAAACCCAACGCTTGGGATACAAATTTCTCTAAAAAAAAAAAAAAAAATGCAATTAACTCTGGGGAGGAAGAGAAGAAGAAGCGAAACCTGAAACAAATGCCTTCTGAAAGTCCTTCTGCCAAATCTCAGATGCGGGGGACACCAGTTCCTTGTTCTCAGTACAGAGAGAGAGTTTCAATTACATGCAGTTTGCCCTTGGTTGGGCTATTTCAATATTTTATGTTGATACATTACCACTGCAACACGCATTCATTCATTTTCATTCAGAGGAAGGAGCTTTGAGCAAAAATAGACTCTTTATCAAGCCGTGTGCTCGGTGTTATATTATTGTGTCTGTCTTGGTAGAAAATAGATCATAGAGGAGACAGACTGCCTAATACATAAATGAGAAATGCACAATTACTTTTCACATGGATTCCCGCAGAGCCGAGAGTGGCACCGCGATCGCTCTCGCGTAGCTCGCACAGTATCGGTGACACGTCTTGTGAATGTTGGCATGTAATTGCTTCAACCAAACGCATGCAGTGATATGATGCAGGTTGTGTTATTCCTCCTAGTTTTGCATAACACAGTGTTACTGACACAATGCACATTGCTCATAAAAGCAAATAACACAGGAAGGCATTTATAGTACACCGGGGACCGGTCACTTTAAATGGATATGACATCATGCGATACCAAGGTGTACCAAAGAGGTCACCAGACACCTGTGCGACATACAACTTCCTCAGACAATGTGACATTTTCATGCACGGAGCACTTGACAAGCAATGACAGATATGTGAGTGCAGGCCTCTTGTGACCTTTACAGCACATTCACAGACTCGGTCCAGGAACTTCAACTGTAGTGCTTTGAATTGTCGCTGAGTAAAGGCCAAGATGAGGGTTAATACTTCCCACACCAGGCTGTGTTATCTAGAGTCGCAGTTTTCTGTCCAAGATTTCATGAAGCTCCTTAGCGGGGAAAGGCTTTGAGATTGATTGGCCGCTGGTATTTATTGGGCACTGATGGCCCAGGTGCTGTGGAACGTAAGCATCGAGCCTTGTTTTTATATCTGGTTTATAGCACAGCTGTTTCCTCTGAGCTGACGCCGTGCACATAATCACTGCAAAGACACATTATCAAAAGCTCCTGAAATGCAAATAAAAAAAAAAAGAGAAAACTAGGGCAAGCCTGGAGCTATTCTCATAGCACTATAGGCATTGGGGTAAAGGTCAAGATGCTTGGAGGAACTTTTGGTGCGCCGTCCAAACTTGGCGGAATCCTCAAAGTTTGTAGCTCGTAACAGAAATGGGCTCATTAAAAATATTATACACCCCCCTCCTGTGCCAACACCTTGCTGAGGAGCTCTGCGTCCTCTAGAAACATTATTGGAGCGTGTGGCGGGTCCGCTGGAGTGCCACTCTAATCATTGTAATGCATCTCTGTTCTTTTAATTAAGGGATAATGTCCAATTTCATGACGTTTATGAGGTTATAACATCCATTAGCCTGCAACAGATGCTGTGGCTGAATAGCTAACTAGCCTCGAGCTGAGCCACACGGGTCCTCCTCCAGGCCAGCAAAGCCACACTGTCCAGCACTTACCAGTGAAAGACGTTCCCCTCCTTCGTCTCTACTTCTGCTCTATTTCGGAGGCTAATTTCACATAGTTTTGTCTCCTCTTCTGTCTGTGTCGATTTCTTTTTTCTGCCTCACAGCAGAAATTGGAAGGAGATTTAAAGAGTATAGCTATTGAACTTTAAACAGCTTATAGCCATGGAACATAAAACTGGCATTTAAAATTTGTGATTGCAATTAAACGCAAGTTATTCGCAATGAGAATGTCAAAAGCAGTTCTAATCATTTTTATTGTGCTGCTTAATTATTGCGTTGCACTTTTTCCTCACCCGAGCCAAATGCTTTCTGGGCGCATAATTTCAACCTTTAGCTCCTCTTCTCACGCTTATGCCAACAGCAAGATGAGCATTCTGCTCGCTAGCCCCTCAATTCCAACAAAATGAGTCTGCCTGAACCTCTCCAACACTCTATATTCTTTGGGCCTACAGCCAGCCCTCCTCTCAGTGGTGACCTCAATTTTCTTATAAATACCTTTCCTACCCATCCCAGTGAAGGGTGAAGGACACAGTCTACTCAAAGCATCAATTGAGATATTATTAGTCTGCTGTGGCACCAAACTATGAAATATTTATATCCATAGTGGAAATTAGCAGTGGTCACATGCTAAGTTGATGGCTGATGGAGAGGCAGAAAATGGACGACCATTTGGGGAGTGTGCAGCCCGCGCTCCTTGATGGATTTCATTATTGTGAGTTTTTGACTGCTTAGTAAAACATTATGGCTTGAGGCTAATATTGTTAAATAACTCAAAAAGCACTTGAGCGGAACTTAGCTCACTTTAACTGAGGTGGCTGTGCCTCAAGAGGCTAATCACAAGGTTGGTGGTTCAATCCCTGGCTGCTCTGGTCTACATGCCAAAGTATCCTTGTGCAAGGTGATGAACACGAGTTGCTGAAATGTTTGTCGTTGGTTGTTTTTTTTATGAATCCCTCATAAAGTTGTTGTGAAGGAGAAAATTAGACGCAAATAATAAAACTGTTTTTATACCTGGCTGTAACATATTTCATAGCTGAAGTTAGCCATTTTAATATGGAAGTCACTATTAGAGGAGTTTTTTGGTACTTCCGCCCTGCCTTCAGCTTTCAATCCCCCGAGGTTGTGCCTCGGTACAAACTTTGCTTAAAATCATAGCTGTTTATTGGTCACGGGATGTCTGACTGATAACAAATTAGCTTTTAAAGCCCCGCTCCTCACCCAATCGCGATCCACCACATCTCCCCTGAGGCTCCACTGCCAACTCCCTGTGATGGAGACAGACTTAAATTGGCCACGATGGTGCCAGGTCTTAGGTCCAGGCTTGGAGGAGGGTGTGGGGTGGGATGAGATAGACTGTCTGTCCCCAGGGCAGGGTGAGGGTCTGCTGGGCAGCTGTCCGGTAATTAGTGCCCTCCCTCGCGCTTGCCCCCTGGCATCTGTCGGAGCAGCGGATAACAGCACGCGTGGCCCTCATCCAGCTCTAAGGACGCAGTTCAGTTAGAAGCATTAGGCTTTATTTAATCACACACACCTGCAGTTAAACATACACCTGGTCAACTTATGTGAGAGACGGGTATTTCTTTGTCTTGCAGTTGGACCCCGTTTTTAAGGATGAGCCGCATGAAGTATGGTCTTCAACTGTCAAATCCATTTATTACGAATACTTCTTGTAGGAGTCCCTCGTGCCATGCAGTTCATACCAAGCTGCGTATTATTACGTGATCAATGCCTGAGATTGCACTGGCCACATCCTGCCACAACACTGAACTTAACCAAAGAAAAACGGCTTTCCCCTGGAGCCCAATCTATCAGCGGGGGTTTAAGAAGTCGTCTAAATGGAAAAGGATGGTATGCACCTTCAATGCTTCAATATGGATGTGTTGTATCTTAAAAACATGCTATACGACAACAAAGGCACTCTACTTTTATTGCAAAAGCCCTGCCTCTGGCTTTCACAAAGCAGTTAGTGTTTACCACACTTGGCTGAGTAATAACAATGTCGTTCAGCAAACACCGCAGTACCCCGAAGATATAACTCAAGAAATCGGCGCTGGTCAAGCCTCCATACATCGCTCTCTTCCCACTGTTCCCTTTCTCTCAATTTCACTCTGTTTGAGCTCGCCTTCTATTACTTATACGCTACACTATAGTTTAGATTATCTTGGTCAGAGTAACATGGTCTGTTATCCTTGCCACTGTAGCCTGAAGCTGTCTTTATCTAGTGTGCTCCTCCTTTGCCTTCCGATTCTTCACTTGATGCTCACACATAAAACCTAAAACACAAGTTCAAATTCTCATCTCCAACTTCAGCATCATGCATCTATGATTTGGAAATATGAGCGCTTCTTTAAGACAAGTCAGTTCTGAGTAATTAATCCACCCGTCCATTTCCTCTGAAGCCGCTTTTGGGTGGCGCTCGAGTCTCAATGCCACGCTCGATTGCTCTTTGCTTCTTCGGTATGAGTCTCAACCCCCTCCACCGCCCCCACCGTGTCGTCTTCCACGGTGCATCAGTCGGCCTCGGTCGCACTTGGAGTGAGAGCCTAAGTGTCCTTGGGTGAAGGGGGTTCCTGAGGAGCTAATGGTTAGCGCGGTATGACTAATGGGGAAAAAGCGTGACAAAATAAGACAAATGGTTTGGACCAACTTCATTACCTAAGTGACAGCTTGACGGTCCTGCTGTATAATATGGTATTTTTCATCTGTGACTCATTTGGCAAAGGAAAATGACGGCAAGAGCAGGGACTACGTTTTTTTAATGACATCAAAGCGCTGCTGATTTTATACCTGCCTGAGCAGCAGGAGTAGTTGGGAAAGTTTGGGAATTTTTTTTTTTTTTTAAAGCTGTTGTGGGCTTTGAAATACAAGCATACAGTACGTGGAGCGAATTTCAGATTTGCACTGGTGATACGGTATTCTGATACACTGGAAAGCATCTTAGGTTTTCCGACATCAAACTACCAGGCAGATTGGCACCTACAGGCTAGCACTGGCAGACTGTTTACTCACCAACCTCCCTTTTTTGTATTATACATCTATGGATAAGTTCTCAGTGGAGACTGAAAGCACAATGGCACATTGAAAGCCTTATAAGACATCTGTTCTCAACAAAATAAGAGCATCAGGTTTATCGCTGTAGGTCACGCAATGAAAACGTGGCTCTAATGATTAAATATTAGTAATCACACCCACAATAGAAAAAGACTGTTTAATAGTAAAAAGTATTTCTCGAGCTTTTGATGATAAAGCAGTTCCTGTGTTTCACATCTGCTTCTTAGCTCTCATTGGAGGTTTGTGCTGGATAAAGCCTCATCTGCTCAATATCAGGGCAGTTAATTTTTCATGAAAGGAAAGGTCATATCATCCACTGTAATCTCAAGTCTCAGTCCCTGTGTATCAGAGGCTGCCCGTCTTATGCTGTAGCATGCATTATTCAACAAATACTTGAGACTTCTTCTAGAGGAATACCGCAGTTTGCTTCACTGTCTTCCTTTGAATTACACAAATTCTACTACAATATTGCATAGGTGGCCTAAATAATTTACAATTTACCTTCCGTCTCTCTGAGTGGAAACCACAAAGACAAAAAAAAATCAGCTGTTTTTTGTGTGTGTCTGTGTGTTTGTTTTCTTTTCCTTTTCTTTTTTGCAAAGTTGCCAAGTACTTGAAAGACAAGAGATAAAAAGGAAAAAAGTTTAGAGCGTTACAAAAGTCTAATTCTGTCGGTGAATATTTGCATAAAATCACAGAGCATATGTTTGAGTTTGTGTTTGACTTTTCTTTTGAAGTATGAACGTCACACTGAGGTTTTTACTTTGTGATGTATACATCCAGATAATGAGGTCACGAGCCGGTTACATTTACAGTACTCACATTAATATAACTATTATTATATTCTTCACTGACTACATCCTAAACACACTTACTATAACTCAAAATCTGCTGATTTAAATTTGTTCAGCACCTCAGATGAATTCAAATATTTTCAACAATTCACACTTTTATTAAATCAAACTCAGCCGAGTTACACAGAATATTTTTTTTTCCTGTGGTACATCTCCCAGACTCATTCCTGTGTAAATGCTGCTGGGCCTGAGCTAGCTGCACGCTGTGTTAAAGCCAAGGAGTCGTTGCCTCTTCTGAGGGGAAGAATCCATCAAAACCACCAGGGAATAGCTAAGGTAGAGCAGCTGTCTCCCAGTAAGGAAAGTGCAAAAAAGAAGAAGAAGAAAAAAAAAAGTGGCAGAGTTGCAGATTATGTGTTATTGTTGCTTTAGTCCTGACTTTCTCTTTCATCCCCTCCTGTTTCCAAACTCCAACTATACTTGCAGTTTTTTGTCTCCAGTAGCGTCTTTATCACTGTGAAAAACATTGCAGTCATTGCAGAGGACCACTTTTAACTCCCCTCCACTGCAAATAGCAACTTGAACTTTAAGGTCAAAAACATCCAAATGGCACAAAAATGCACAACATTAAAAAACAGGATTACATTTGAATTTATATAATACATCGTCTCTGCAACAGAAGCCGCCCACACGCAGGTCACTGCTGAGTGAAATCCTCAGCTGACGACAAACAAGGCCCATCTAGGAGCGCCAAAAACTGCAGTTCCTCTAATGGACATTAAAGGCCTATAGCAGGGATGTCAGCCTTTTTATTTCACAATTATACATTGTGGGCCACATAAAGCCCACTTTAGTCTCGAGTGGGCTGGATCAACTGAGTTCAATTTTATTTATATAGCATCAAATCACAACGACTATCACCGTGTGACCTTTCTGCGTGTATGAAAAAGTTTAACTGCCTAACATATCGTCTGTGTCTCAAAAGTTCTGGCAGCTCGTTGCCTTGAATGTCTTAAAATTAAAAGCAGAAAACACTTCGTTGACTTAAAGCATTTTTTTCTTCCTGAAATATCCCCTGAAATTGCGGTAAATAGTGATAAAACATGAACGTTAAGTCATTTTTCTATTGCTTAATTATTCTAACGTAGCATTAATGTAGGAAAAGCTCCCAAACTTAAAAAAACGTTGCCTTTCTTCACATTTTCCAAAGCCATGCAGTGGGTCGGATTAGAGTCTTTGTCGTGCTGATTCTGGCCTCTGGGCTTTATGTTTGATTCCCCTGGCCTACACACACAGAGCTTACCTTCAAATCCCATAATGCAATTTGGTTGGTGACATCAGGTTGGCTGTGTCTAACTTTTATATACACTGTAGCGTTGCTTTGTCTTAACAGTAGCTAAAAAAAAATCACCACTCGCACAATTGTGATAAAATCAGTTATAAAATCAAAACAATTTTTGTATCACACTGTACACGTGTCCTTTCCAAAGCTGAAGCTGTCCATTTTAATACAAGAGTCTATGGCAACTGACCTGCTTTAGAAGACATCCTCAAGAGCCCATTAGGTCAACTTCAGGCCCCAAAATATTAAATTAGAGACTTAAACCATAGTTGATATCACAACATACATATTTGATGTCTTTCATCACTCTGAGTTAAGGGTGCTGACAGTTTTGAGTGTCATAACTTAACACTCAAACACACATACCTCTCAGGCAAATCTAACAAGCACAACTCTAAGAAAGGAGAGCAGATTTAGAGTAAAGGAGCAGATCACTAATGCGAGGGTGTAACATGAATTATTTTGAGGTCGTTTCAGTCTCCTGGACTAGGCAGCGCAGACAAATCCAGCAGATGTTCTGGATGTTTCAGTCCATGCCACAGAAAGTCATTTTCTCTCTTTCTTCGCCTCCGCTCCTTTTTTTTTTTGTTCACAGTACCATTCTGAAAGCGCTCCACAAAAATGTATGAATTAAAGCCTCAACTCAGAGTCCTGCTCCACACACTGAGTCCATCCCTTCGTCACCCTTCCTGCAGCTTCAGTCGAGTGAAGTCTGGAATTTACAGACTCCTCGGAAAAGCAGACGGGTCACTGCCCACACGCCTATCTGCCTGTCCGTGCTGACCAAACCCTGATGCAAGCTGGGGAAAAGAATCCATTGAAAATGGATGCAAGGACGACTATGTACACAGCCACAATGTGTAAACATCTTTTCAGAGGCCCTCCCTGAGATGATGAAGGCACTCAACTGGGACTAGAGAAGAGGGGACAGGAGGCTCAGCACGATAGCCGGGAATTTCACCTCCGTGAAATGGGTCAGCATCAAGCAAAAGCAAACGTTAACAGTGAACTGTGCTGTGTGAACATACGGTGCAACCCAAAACGTTCTAAAAGAAATGAAATAATAGTTAAGAAGAAGAGCTGGAGGAGGGATAAATAAGTTGTATTTTTTATTATCTTCCGACCTCCCTGTGGAAAAATCATTCATAAACTGTTTTTTTTTTTTTAAATAAAATAAAGCAGCACATATGTGCATCGCTTGAAACCCAGAGTAATATATCTGTATGTACTAGATTTGTAAAAGTGTTGTGCTTTCATATAAAACAGCACAGGTAAACCTAGCACATAGGTCTGAACCTCAGCAGCAACAATCTGTGCTACATTTTCTGACCAACTGGAAGTTTTAAATGAAATGAAAATTGCTGCACAGTCACTGTATATTCACCTTTATAGCCTCGCACAAGGAGGCTCCTTGTGCCACACTGATTCACACATTTACGACTCTGTTCTGCATGAGATCTTTTAGTCATTATCATTTTCCTGACTTGCCCCACATTGGATAATTTCCACAGATAGACCAAATTCTCCCATCCTGTATATTCCACCCTGACCTTCTCTTCCGCATGGCTGCTTAGACCTATATTACCTGCATTAACGCTGTGTATTATGTGAACTGATGATGGGTTGCTACTGTCATACTTCTAAAAAACATGAAAATGAAGGCTTTAGGTATGCACTACATCACTGGTACTTAATGTGGTACATGTGGTTTGCCATAATGCTGCTGTCTGTAAGGACACTTAATCTGGGGTAGTGGTGCTGTGACTTAAAGCTGCTATATCCTGCTGGTTGCAAAGGTGTAAATGACTACATGTGATTGACATCGAGAGCGATCATCACCTCTGTGGTTGTTAGCTCTGTGGAACTTGTCGCCGTATTTTAATTACTACACCTCATTTTGTTTTTTCTGGCCTGAAACGTTAATGTCTTAGTTCAGCTCCAACGCGCTCATCAGTTTAATTTCCAGTGAGTGACATAGCTCGACAAAGTATAGACAGACAAGGGTACCATAACACATTAAAGTAAAAGCAGCAGAGTCCAATAGTTCTGTACCATATGTAATTGAACTGCATGCTACTACAATTTGCAATGACTTGCTGCTTTTTCATAGTGATTCTTGTAATTCAGACTCCTGTTCTGTATTTTTGTGTGTGAACTACAGAAATGATCTAAACAATATTAGCGGAGGAAGATGGATGGATGGATGGAAAACTAAACAGCTGCTTTTCTTATTGTACCAATGCTCTTTTACTTAACAAGCCTATGCCACTTCATTCTGATCATGCTCACTGTGAAGGCCCATGCAAAGCATTTGCCCATCAGCCACAAGCGCACATGTGTAGAACATGTGCAGAAAGTAAACTATTACTCGTTTCAGGCACATACTCATCGTTAAATGAAATATGGCCAAACCTCCAACTAGACACAAGTTGTGTAGTGTAGTAGTTTGCAACTTCCTTTGACAAGCACAAGGTCGCTGGTTCAGCTCCAGCCAGAGACACAATTCCTCTTTGACGTAGCATCAAGGTGATCTAGCCAAATCCAGCATGCAGATCTACCTGCTGTGTTGAGCCCTTATAACAAGTGAGCAGCTGAAAATAACTCCAAAAATTACAGGTCATGAAGGGTGTTAAGAGAAGATGAGTTATCTGACCTGCTTGATCCAAACCCCTCCACCAGAGCTCCTGAAGGTAGGCGTCTTGTGATAGGCACTGTGAAGAAAACCAACAACTGTCCAGTGAAGTGTGTTTGATTCATCAAGTGCTTTGTGCTTGCATGTGACTGTATTTGCTTTAGATTCTGTTATAATTGATGTCACATGGTGCACATATTGTTACTCTGAAAAAAGTCTCAAGTTCTTTTTCTAGGTTTTTCTGTGTGAAATAAAGTAGAGATTTTTGAAACTACTAATTTAAAGCAGTGTGCAACACACTGACAATTTCAGAAGGCCTGTTTTGCATTATTAAAAATCGGTCCATCCATCCTTTGTCAATTTCAGTAAGAGCTGGAGCTTATTCCAGTTGTCATAGGGCGAGAGGCAGGGTACACCCTGGACAGGCCACCAGACTATCCCAGGGTTAACATCGAGACACAGAGAGCCATTCGCACTCACATTCACACCTACGGTCAATTTTAGAATCACCAATTAACCTAACACCATGCGTGTCTCTGGACTGTGGGAGGAAGCCAGAGTGCCTGGAGAGGACCCACGCAGCCAGGCAGGTACAGGAACAGGGACCTTCTTGTTGTGAGGTGAAATGCTAACATTGCACCACTTTGTTGCCTATTAGCAGACAAAAAAGTAAAAAATAGTCTGCTTACTGTGATTCAGACAGAAGAAAAACAGAAAACGCTGACATTGGAGCATTTTACTTGAAAAATGAGTGCAGTGGGTAAACAAATATCAAACCATTTATACAGTGTTGCCTTTTACATGTGGCTAGTAATTAGCAAAATGTAGATTGGAAATTAAAAAGAATTCATCTAAGTACCCTTTTCTACACCTAAACGATTTCTGTCTAACAATCACACTCCAACTAACACATCAAATGCAGACTGCAGGAGCCAGGGATTGAACAACCAACCTTCTAATCAATAGTTGCCCTTACCACCTGACCTACAGTCTGTTTTGTGTTGCTCTGTAAGTTGCATGTATTATATGTAACATCTCAATTTATTAGTTACCCATAAGGTTCAAATAAATTCAGGAGAGAAGAAAATGCCATCACGCCACGTCACGAGTGCATCAGGAATGCTGGGAGTTAATTGCCCTTCTTTTATCTTTGTTTTTGCCTCCACAATTAAGAGCCGGTCTTTAATGGAGAACTTGGCAAGAAATGAATCGCATCAACATCAATAATTAAGAAGCAAAAGACAAAAGCCTAGCACTGAGATGAGGTGATAAAAGAAGCTACTTGAAATCTTCAAACTGTTTTTTTCTTCCCCTGGTTAAAGAGGTCTTCACTGCAGGCGAACCTCATCTGGAGTGTGTGAGTCTGTGCACTGAAGTGCTTTTAAATTGCCGTCGCCCGGTAAAGCAGCCAAACGTGCTTCCTTTCGACTCCACCTCCCCTCTGGAGCACCCCGGTGGCCGAGCATCACGGCTGGACTGAGGGGATAAAAAACGAAAAGATTTTTGTCATTAATGATATGCAGAGATCTACGCCACCATCTCTCGCAGAGATCTACGTCCTCTTATTTTTATTTATTTTATTCTATTTTTTTCTGACAAGCAAAAATGAACCCCAGTGAATTCGGAGCCTACTGTACTCTGTCTCTACAGTCACTTAGACGCAGCTCTGCACACAAAAACAAACACAGACATTTCACACCGAGGGAATACAAATTAACCTGAGATGCCATCAGCAATTAAGCCTAATTTCAATAACGTTCAACATTTCATATTCGTGTGTGCTTCCCCATTAGCGTAATCAAGCAACAACAAATGTTTCCCTGCATGATAATGGCAAGCTGCCTCCACTGTGTGTGGATAAATTGAGGAAAACATACAAGTACTGATTAAATTTGACCCGCCACGAGAAAGAACTGCACACCTTGTAGACGGCAAACTCCCACCCCACCCCCCTATCCAAGGTCTTATCAAATAAAAAGCCAGATGGGTATCCCAAAATGTGCATAGTGAGCTAGCCTTAAAGCTCACCCAAACCCCAGGATCAATCACTATTCAAATCCACCACTCTTAATGATGTTATTGCACTGATGAGGCGACGTTGCTGTTAAGAGTTGCTTGGCATTAATATTCAAGAGTACTCTTGATCGCATCGAGGAAGGTTGACATAATTAGAGCTGATGGGCTCCATAAGCATTAATATTGTAGAGCATCAGCATTGTGGGCCTCTTGCAGCATGCTCTAGAGCTTTCAATTCCCTGCTGGGAACCTTGCTTTTTTCAACTGAAAATCCAGATAATTAAAGGGGATGACCACTGATTGTTATAAAAAGAATATGCCTCTTCTGCATAAATATCTATCTATAACTCTGGATAATAATAAAAAAAATCCACTGCTCAAAGTGAGAGCAGGCAACTACATAACCTCTACTCTTAAAGCTCCTCCAAGAGAAGGTAAACATGGATCACATGAGATATGAAGACAAAAATAGCCTCTGTCATTGGTGCTGACAACCCACAGCCAGAGCAGTGAGTATTGATGTCAATTACCAAGACTTCCATTAGCTCTGAAGTATTTTGAGAGGAGTCAGTGTTGGCCATGTGATGCAGTTGGGTTTCACATTGAAGGAATGACCCTGGGAAAACCAGCTGGGTTCAGCTAGAACTGCGGCTAATGGGCCTAATGCATGATACAATAAACATGTGCCTTTATAAACCAGCCGGAACTTTTACTGTGGCAGCGGGCTCTCAAATGACACGCGCTCGACATTAAGTCTGCTCATAAGACTGTGCAGCATAGTGTGATTACATTAGCGATGTGTTCAACACTGAGCGGTATGGCTCAATGAGGTGATGCTGGGATAGTAATTACTGCCATTCCGCTTTGTGCTCGTGTTGTACAGTGAGGGGAAAACAGCTGGTTCTGAGGTCACCTATCCAGTCTCGGCAAGTTTGTATCACAGACGCACATTAAAAACAGTCCTTTTGTAAGCGCAGCCTAGTGTGACACCTTCAAATGACAGCACTTGCAGAATCCTCACACGTAAATAAATATATACATGCGTGCACGAACACACACACTGCACCACAATCTGCTTTTAGCAACACTGCAGAGATAAAAACCAAACTCTGAGCTATCTCTTGAGGCATGATATATTGACCTGAGCCAGTGTATCTCCAGCCAGGTGCACACACAGGAAAACTGATACAGTGTCATCAAGAGTTTGAACCAAACTGCAGTCTAACCCTGTCTACACGACACTAAGACAAATCTGAAGCCTTTTTTTGAGGATATGGTGATGAAAAATGGAGCAAGATAGTTACTGCCAAAATCCAAGCATGGTCTGTGTTTAGGTGTGCAGCCGGTACCAGAGCAACGCCAAAACACGAGATATTAGCTTGAAGGACAAAAAGACGGCAGGAGTTCTCAGGAGCGGTATGTGTGTGTGTGCACGCATGTGTGTTGGTGGGTGGGTGTGTAAATGAAGAGGTAATCTCAGGAGTGAATGCCTGGCAAAGAGCTAAGAGATGACCTCTCCAAGGAGGAAATCGAGGAGAAGAAGGAAAGGACTATAAAAACGAGAACATGCTCACGCAAAGGATGAGGAAGAAATAAGGTAAAAGCTATCAGAGAGAGGAGAGGTCAAGAGGACAGCTCGGCACAGGGCAGGAAGAGCACTATGATGGGATTGGTCTGTGATGAGGACAGTCCCGACTCACGACTCTGATTAGAGACTTTATAAAAAGCTTTAAAGGCTGCAGGACAGACTTCAACTTGACAACAGTCTGCAATTCCATTTGCCAGCTGGTAATGTCAATCCAGCAGTTCACCACATCTGTCCAGACTGAAATGTCCCCAAAACCATCAAATTTAAAACACATATTCATGGTTCCCAGACTGGATTTTGATGACATTTCTGATTCCCCTGCCTTTAGTTGGAGACAGATTCCTGGTTTTCAGTGAAAAACCTATGTGTATACTGTAAGAACTGTCAAGAATTTGAGGATAAATAGCATGTTCCTATCATAGACTGTATATAAAAGATGGCTGTAGTGAATTTCTATCCTGAAGCCTCAAGCTGACTTTTTTTGGCCATCAATAAGATGGCATTTTCGAACTTATACAACATGTGAGGGGTGGATCTGACTAAGATACAGAGGAGGCTCCAGGACCATATAGGAGCCATTTATGTGTTATATCATCAGTCAGTCCAAACCATTCATCGTCTATTTTGACTCTGATCATAATTTACAAAATGGTCATCATGTTGTTTTCAGTAAAAATTGAAACTATCAAGAAAGTGGTGAATTAGATCCTAAATTATATCCCATACACTTCCATGACTTCTTTTTGTGCAACCAGAGTCACTGCCCTCTGCTGGCCATAAGAAAGAATGCAGGTTTAAGGCAGCCTGTAAATTGCTTCTGTCTTTTACACACATATATAGTTCCCATTCATAATCAGTTGTCTGCGAATCTAATAGTATTCCCATCAGCCTCAGCTGTAGTTCATGTTTAGAGCTAATTAGCAAGGGTTAGCATTTAATTCAAAGCACCACTGTGCCTAAGCACAGCCTCACAGAGTCACTAGCATGGATTTAGACTCTTAACCTTGTTAAATTAGGTCAGCCAGGAATGATCATCTTACATTTAGTCCCAAAACAAGACAGAGAGACAGAGAGCTCATAAGTTATGTGTGTAAGTGTCTAAGAGTCTCTTTTAGAGAGCTGGCCGCAGGGTGTGTCTGTGTGAGATATGGGGATGCTGAAGTTAAGCACCCATTGCAGCATTAGTGAGTAAAAATTGAGTGGACAGACAACACTTTGGCAAAGTAAGGTGAATATTTCATGCAAAATATGTTTGTGTCATGTGAACACACTGCTGTCACGACGAGGCACCGTTTCAGAAGAGAATAAAAACCTGCACCTGCTCGTTTTCATTTATTAGTGAGCACAACCAGACTGACTGAGCCCCAAACAACTAAAAGGAACTGGCCTGCACCATAAACAAACATGCACACGAGTAAAAACCCATAATCACCACTCAAATGGAAAACATGCAAAGGCTTACAATATGTATATGTGCATCAGGAGAAAAATTGTGCAGTGTTATGTATAATTGGGGATGCACAGCAGCATGCACAAATAGGCCTCTTTTTTTTATTAGCCTGCTGTGACCCGGTTAGTGCACTCAATTTCACAAAAAACACAGAAATCCAGCTCTTTGACATATTCCAAAAATGTTTGTTGTGGCCAAGAAGAGGCACAACAGCCTCCTAATGTCTCCCAGCAGGGCGTCTTGCATGTCCGCATGCAGCAGCCATCACTGACTGAATTGCAATGTTGCCACGAGGGCCATTTGTGGGAAAAAAAAAAAAAAAAAAAAATACAGAAAAAAAAAAAAAAAAAAAAAAAAAAAGACTACTGTACACAGCGTCATGAATATAACATTTTTTTTTTCTGATCCAGCCAGGTGAACTGTGGTGAAGTGACAACCAGTACAAAAAAAGAAGCCTGAAAAGATGGCGTGCCTCACAAGCACACGGACTAATCACGTGCTGAATGTAAGCCAGCAGAGCGAGCTACACAGACCTACACAGGCAGTACAAGAAATGAGGACTAGAAGGTTCTATATATAAAAGAGATATGGCATGACAATCCCATTAATAATGAAGACTGACCAAACAGCAGAAAACTAAAGACAACCAGGAAGAGAGAAGGGGGTCGGTTCCATTTCAGCAAGCGCTCAAAGCATCCTCTGTAATCAGACCATGCTGCCCCTCCACCCCCCCCCCCCCCCCCCACCCCCCCCCCCCCCCCCCCCCCCGCCACTACCCACCCCCTTCTCCCACCCCAACTCCTATCTAGGAAACCTGAATATGAATGCATTAAGCAAAAGGAGCCACAGAGAAGATTATGAATAAGAAAGTACCGCTGTTGATTATGCATTTTCGGCGCGCAAATACAATTTACAGCTATCAGGTCCTGTGATGATTGAATGCTGTCTGTTGCCCCCTGGTAGTTGAATGGGAAAGGAAATGAAGAGTGGCATGCAAGAAGAGAAGACGCGCACTTCCAGAGGAGGAGAAACTGTACACCAGGCTATCATTTCTGGTCCTGTTTACCTTCCAAAATGATCCATCAGTCAAGCAACAGACAAATCCCTCATGAGTAGATTACACAGTGGCCCGGCTTTGTTGGATGCGTAATATTTATAGTACCATTAGAGTCTATGCATTAGATTATGTGCCGTGGCTCCACGGAGGGAAACGCAGAGGAACTGTCTTGTGTATCGCTTGATTATCATGAAATGAGAACGAGGCCTCGAGATTGAGCACGAGTCTACTTCTAGGAAGACTGGAGAGAGAGAGAGAGAGAGAGCGCGCACAAAGTTTCCATTTCAAAGGCTCCAACTTAAAAGCTACTCTAACAGCATAAACAGACGGAGGCACATGATACCTGTTGTGGGAGAGAGCCAGAAAAGGGGGGGAAGGTAGGTAGGAAAAAGATTGAGGGAGAACATTAAAAAGGCGAGTTATAATGCTTGTACACGTCACGCTGTAGCTCTTATCTGTTCCAAACAACACATCTGTTCAAAACAACAGCATATGAAAAACACACCACTTGAAGAATGCAATCAGAGATGGTTAGGTTTCCGTGACAGGGAGGCGCCCCTTCATCTCTCTCCGTGCAAACAGAATCCTTCTTCTGCATGGCGGGAGGCGAGGCGCCGGTGGCAGCTGCGATTTCGTGAGGCTCTGCCTCAACCGCACGCCCATGCATTGTGGAGTTCACAATTATTGGCGCCCATGTGTGACAATATGATGTTTGTTGAGAGCTGCTACAAGTGTCTTCAGTAATAAGTTGGCATGCGGCAGAAAGAGAGCGGTGCTGCTTGAGTAAACAGGCAAAGTTATCTCTGATGAAATACCAAAACACACAGCAGGAAGTAGCTCACAAGCAAACTAGATCCTCTATTTGATGTAAATTACTTTTTTGGACAATTTGAATTTTATACATGCATGCCGTTTTCAAATGTTGGGGTTGTCTGGGACTGGAAGTAACACAAAAATCATTAAAGCCACAGTCGGGTCTGCAGCGCTTTAAAAGAGTTCTGACTATTTGAAGATTTTTCAAAATGTTGCTTTGAACCACACAGATGTAAGTTACTGATGATCCCAACCATAAACTGTATATGAAAGAAGTAGCCTCTGGATGTGAAGAGTGAAGAAGTTCAGAAGTGAGTCAGCGTTCAATCCCGCAGAAAAAGAAAAAGAAGAAAAGAAAAAGTATCCATTTTTAAAGAAGTCTATGAGAATTAAATTTAGAACCTCAGCAAACAATTTCCTGACTTTATATAACATGATATGCATTTTGTAAATGATCACGTCTGTAAGAGTTAAATAGACAATAAAGCAGGGTATCCTAGGGCTATTTTGAGACCCTACGAGCTGGTACCCTACCAGAAGCCTGCAGTGTCTTCTGTTTCTCAGTCAGATCCAGTCATCACTCATTATGTCAGGTTGGGAATGAAGATGGACTGAAATTTATACCAGTCTGACTGACCACTCGGAGTGCTTTAGACCACAAGCCACATTTGTTTAAACACATACTCACATTTCATCTACCTCAATTTAGAATCATCAATTAAATGAGGGAAGAAGCTCGAGTAGATGAAGGTCATACAATGGATAACATCTCTATAATACACAAAGAATAGAAGCGCGAGCCAAGAGAGCCACTCAGGAGAGGTGAACCAAGAACTGTCTTGCTCTGAGGCACAGTGGTGGTTATATACAGTTTATGGTCCCGTGACAAACAATTAAACAGGTCTGTTGTGATAAATTGCTGTTCACCCAACTAAATTACCTCCATGCCCCATGGCTGGCAGGTGTAACTAGTTTTCTTCAGTCTAAAAAAAGAAATTCAGAGTATTTGCTTATTACAGTTTGCATCTCAAACTCAAAATGAAACTATTTAGTAATTTTGCTTCTGTGTGTACAGCAATTTAGCAACATTGTCAAACCATAATTTAAAAGCTGAAGAATGAGGGAAACATAAGATTGTTTTCTGTGCCAGTTACTAGAGTCTGTTTCAGTTTCCATTGTAGGGCAAAGACATAGTGCCTGTTTTTTGTCGCACTCGATGATTTGGTGATCGTGTTTGCAAAAGGCAATTAATCCACTCAAACACTTTTATCCAAAGTAAAAATGTTTAATTATACAGACTGACAATTACGTGACACAATTGTCTAATAGTCTCTGGTACAAAAGAAGCAAACTGTTAGTGGTATCAGGTCCTATCCTGGCACAATCCTGCAGGAATGGCGCTGATTATTAATCATGTCTAATCAGGTGACATCTGCATATTAACAATCAATTGATTTGCATAATTCTTAAACCTTTTTTTTTTTTTGTGATTGTAGAAACTGCCCGTCTGTCGTCGCCATGACATTTCTGATGTTGGTGAGCAGCCACTCCATGCCATAATGATCAAAACCAATTACAAATCGTCCAGTCACTCTAAAGATGATGTAGCAAAGTCGGTGTTCAAAGCTGCCCAGGATAGCTGAAGACAAATTTCACGCTAGGTTAATGCTGGCCAATTGCATGCCACTTTCAATTAAGTTCATTTTCTCTTCATAAAAGCTCACAATTGAGATATTTTGGCCGATTTTAAAGCCTAGCATGCAGCGGTTTTCCTATCTTGATTTAAACTGGACTCGGACGGGAGAGGTTAGTCTGGCTGAAGCCGTCCACACCGTGATGACTGAAATCAAATTAGACATTTGCTTACATGCTTTCGTTCGCAGATTGCATGTTTAGCAATCAATATTTGGTGCTGTGGCACAATAACTTTTTGAAATGCAATTAGCTTCATGGCACAGGGGGGATGTATGTAAAGTGTTTCGGCATGAATAGACTTGATTCAGGTTGTCCAGTGCAATTATCTGCTGAGGGGAAAGTGGCAAACAGAGTGGCAATTTGGCTGTGGCTTGCACACAATGTACTGTTATGATTGCCTTTATAGTCCCCATTGATTTCCTGATGACATTATGACTTGTAATTTGAACAAGCAATCTCCATGAGAAGAAGCTTGCTGTTCATTTGAAAGTCATGATTCCAGTTCTTTCCGTCACTCTGGGTATATAGTATTCCTTTTTTCCCCCCTCCTTCAATTCTTTCATCCTTTACCCTCCTCTCTTCTCTGTCCTCGCGCTCCCTCATGCACACATGCACAAACAGATGGGAATTTCTAAGAAATTAAAATCCCATTTTTGGCTTCAGTTCAAACCTTTTCTCTCTTTTTTCCCTCCCCCCCTCCAAAGCTTCTGGCACAGAAATGGGCAATTCATGACAGCAAAGCTGAGCGAGCACACTAGTGCACACATTTACCCCTGGCAATTTCTTCTAACAAGATGAGGTGTTTTTCCTCTCATGTTTGATGTGATACAGGTATGGATGTTACCTTTGTAAGCCCAGACAAGTGCACTGTAATATCCCTCCAGACTAAATATGCCAGCATGACCATCCACTTTAAAACAGAGTCAGAGAAAGTGATGGAGGAGGTGGGTAGCTGGGTGGGGGCAGTAAATTCACAGATAGGGTAATGCATGTGAGTATTTACTGTGCCACTTTTCTAAAACATTCCTCTTATCTTGCCTTTAATAGACAGCCTTGTTCCTAACATGCAAGATATGAGAAGGGGCTGGGTGATAACCTCTATCTCTCGCCCCTCTTCTTATAATCAAAGTCACTCACCACTGCCAGTGTTGCACTTGCAGCGCGATTCGCTTCTCGATAGCCCACCATCCCTCTAGCAATTACAATTCTGACAGCTCCACTAAGACACGCTTCTCTGCTATAATTACCCATGGCATATTTATCCAGAATGGGTATGTAAGTGTGTGCGCACAAATGTGCTGGGCCGAGGGACTTTGGACTTGTAATAATGATCATTGGGGGACCTGATCGTCTAACGGGGTGGCATGTTTGTGCTAAATAGAAAGGGAGATCCCCATTATGTTCCCTTCATTTCTGCAAGGAGGCTGTCTGCTATGTTATTATAAAGCAGTAGTTAACAAGAGGATCTGATAGCAGAGACTTTTGTATCCCTCCCACAGCTATGCTAAAATTCTTCTGTTGATGAATTACATTTTTCAGACACCACAGCACATCATTGGTACAAAAATTTAGTGTTTTTTTTTAAACCAGAATTCTACTATGCTGATGAGGGTCAAGTGTGTGCTGCAACCCAAGAGGCAAAATTCCTACAAGCTCTCTCTTGTGATTGAAATATATGATGAGATAAAGAAGACAGAGAGCTTCTGGGCAAATAGGTGAGGTTCCTCCGCTTTTCCCCACTTGTGACCCTGTCTGATGAGATCACATTTTGGGCTGATGATTGAACCAGTCCCCCTTAGCCAAAAAAAGAATTTTTGTAAATTTGCTCAAGTAATTTGCAAGAGAATACTAGAGCAACTGTTTTGTTCTGATTATACAACAATCAGGTTTAGCTTCAATCTGTTCTTATGGAGAAGTGGAATATAATGATAGTAAGAAAACCTTAAGATGAACATGTTTCATGTTTTATATTCAAGTTCCCAGTTGCATGTACTCATGTGGATGTTAGACCTAAAGGTGGGGAAGGAGAAGCAAGGGAAAAGGAAGGCAAAAAGTAATAGAGATGTGAGTGTTTGGACTGGAACCATTTTCTTTTCTTTTTAGGGTCACTGGCTTAGGGTGTGTGCATGGCGCCTATGACGGTACAGTATTGATTTAAGCCCCCATTGGAATTTTTTTCATAGAGATTTCACATTTCAAGTGAGTGCTTCTTTCATATTTCCTTTAGTAAAAACTTTGGTTGAAGTTACTTACCTTTTTGTATGGTCATGTCTCGTATTTCAAAATATGAAATTATTAAATAGATAAATAACAGATAATAAACATAATATTTGTTCTTTATCTATTTAATAAACGTAAATAGGATAAAGATAAAAATAACTACAGTTATACATTAAACCTCGAGCTAACCATCTGATGCCGACATTTTCGTCAATGGGACCCAAGTGGATATATAAAGTATAACCCAAGCTTTAAGAAAACTGTCAGGACCCGGGCACCCCAGTAGACTCTCTCTCTCTCTCTCTCTCTCTCTCTCTCTCTCTCTGTCTGTTTCTCTGCTTGGTTTCCAGATCGTTTGTGGGCGGGACTCTTGAGTCTCCACTCAACTTACCTGTGGCTGGTTCCCCACCTTTGGGAAATGTGCCAACTCCAACTTAAGGCGTGGGATGATTGCCAGTCATCGCTGGAAAGTCAATCTACTTTGGTAGTGAAACCCTGGCTCCTGAAACTCAGACTTCTTCTCAAGTGTTTCCCGTGGCATCACTTCAGCGTTTCTTGTATTCCCCTGTGTGCAGGTGGTGGTGGCCTCCCCGTATCGTCAGGTCTGGAGTGTGAGAGAGAGAACATTCCCTGGACCCTTCCCTTTCCTGGAAATTCCCTCACTAGTCTGCGTGATCTCCTATTTGTAAATAAACTCTTTGAACTGCCTTTGTGAGGCCTGGCACAGAATCCACTCACCTGGTGCCTGATGTGACAGAAAACATTAGGGAAATAACACATGAAACCAACAAAGACCAGGGGATGGCACGCATGTTACACGTACACCCAGGAGAAGGGTAATAAGGTACAGGTGTACTCAATCAGACAATAATAAGGGTGTTGGTACTTAAAAATAACTGGGATTTAACTGGGATTAATAAAGTATTCTGATTAAGACAAGAGCGTGAGGAACCAAATGCAGGAAGCCCTGTGGTATAGCCTTCAAAATCAGGAAGAAAATGAGAGCAAGACAAATATATCACCCAGATTCCAATACAGCCCTTATATCGACTCCCTATGAACTTTTACTTGTGTTTGTTTTGTTTTTGCACATTTCATTAAGATTCTGTCGCATTAAAAGATGCTCCAAAGCGGCTAGCTTTAACTTGAATTGAGTTATAAAGTATTCATCACTGAGCCCAGACGAACCACTGTTTAACAACAGCATGCTATAATGCTAATGCAATTGTTTTGTATCCATGTATGTAAGAAAAAAAATGCTTCTTTTAGCTAGCTAGCTAGGATTGGCATCCATTCTGGTAACATAACCTCCTCCTCCTGCCTGACAGTTGTTTGAAGTTCAGGCTCTTGTGATTCCAAATCCGAATATTTATAGCACACTTCAGTTTGGCATCAGTGTGAATGCACTTAAAATACCAAGTACAATTATGGTAGTGCAGGATTTTCAGAGACAGGGAGTCGCAGAAGGCACAGGGAAAAGGAAAACACTCAGAACTAAGCAATACAAAGACACCGCATACTGCCTCTATTTCCCAGGAAATGTAAATACATCAAAACAGGAATCTGAAATGTGTATGCGTATTACACTCAAGATACACAATATGTTTCATCATTTTGCAAGTTCAGTGGATTTCTGAGAATTTTCAAATTTACTTACCCTTTGCTGTTATTAGAATTGATTTCAGTCTGAAAACACAGAAGGCTGATACATACATTCTTTCTCCAAGCCCACCAGCAACTGGTGACTGATACACATTTTCCAGCCCTATAACTATATGTCTTAAGTGCACCACTGACAGAAAGCTGACAACTTTTGAAAAAGAGAAATGGATGAATGTTGACTGTTTGCGATTTTCTGCTGCTATTTTAGTTGGAACGTTGTCTGCATCACGACAACAAATGATCGCAGTGCAGTTTTTTTGGTGTTTGTGGAGGTGGTGGTGGTGGGGGTCGCATTTTTCCTCTGACTGGCTGTCATTGCGGTTCTAAATCAGGCGTCATAGCCTCTTCTCATTAAAAACCCTCCATTAGACACATGGCCCTGAAAGCCATCCAAACAGAGCTTGTTTTGACCCTTTTACATTCCCTTTTCTTCATGTGCCAGTGAGACAAGCAGAAAACTAGTCTGCAGCTGGTGCACGATTGACAAGGTAATTTTAGATGCTCTACAGAGGGACTCGCAGCATTTTCTCGCTGCACGAAAAATATACATACATTTGAGATTTTTCCTAATCCCTACAATTTCCGTGTGAGCTCAATCCTACAGACTGGCTCTAATACAGCGTTTCAGTCTCAATTACATTTAATGGATGGATTAGGAACCAAGTCTATTCAATCTGCATGTTATGCAGTTGAGCATGTGAATTGGGTTGGAAGTGCAGGGGAACACCGCTTGTTTTCTTAAGACCAGCCACTGAGGTGTTCCAGGACTGGCTGCCAAAACAGTCCATGTTCGCTTCCGTCAAAATTCCCAAAGATAACCTTGTAGCAAGTAAGGTGGAAAAACCGACATGTCTTGCATCTCTGCACAACAGTTCATGACATGTCTCTCTGCTTTTCCTCTGCTTGGATGTTCTTTGCAACTTCAAGTGAATTATACAAAAAAAAAAGCAGCCATTCTAGCAAGAGACACAAGTTTCTTTTTTTTTTTCTTTTTTGAAGTTGAAAGGTTGGTATTTTCTCACAATACTGCCAAAACCTGTAGCTTTCTATGTAGCTATTATGCCTAAACACTAAACTGCAGCGATTATTTGATTCTGGGAAATAAACAAACTTGAAATTATTTACATATACGTAGCAAGCATGTACCTTGGGTCAATGTTTTTTCTTTTTTTTTACTCGGGTTAGAATAAAAAGCTGTGCATCAATTCTAATATATCTATTAGTACATTGTGTTCATTGCACACTTTATTCTTTAGTGCATAAACTTCTAAAAATTAGTGTAGTCTCAAATTACCCCTTTTTTTCCAGCAGCAGGCCCATTTTGCAAGCATTGTCTCCATGCCATTTGTGCTAGAGATGCAATTCAAATGGTTTGGGAAAGAAGAGAGAAGAAGCATTATGGAGATATCTGATGTATCACAGTGGCACAAAACATTCACAAGGTAATGTTATCTGAACACAGACAGAAAAATCAACTTCTCCTGGATTTTACCGTAACTCCTCAACCATTTTGGGCTGGAGAGAAAATTCAAATGGTTCCTGAAAGTTGAGAAGTATTTAGTAATTTTACAGACAAAATTACAAAATATGTCCAGGTGGTCTGTATGATAAAGGTTAAAGATGGCAGATTTGGCACATGCATTCTCTTTGGCTCTTGGCAAGGGCGGACACATCTCTCTCCCTCTCCCTCCCTTATCTTTCCTTGGCTTCTATGTCCTTGTCTAGTCTCGTCTAACTCTAACCCTCAGAGAGTCTCTCAGTCTTGTTCTCTAAAACCTAAAGAATTAAGGATTTGATCAACTGGTTCCATAACGAAATTGACACCCTATTCTCGACGAGAAGCCTGGGCTCGGGAGAGCCCGATTGTCCTGCAGAGATGTTTGCTGCCGGATAATTGATGGTCGGTTGTGTCGTGTGCCTGGCAACGCTCTCATTGAATGACATCTACCTTTCGGAACCATGATAACAGAGTTCTGGTTGATCGCAGCCGTTCAAAACCCCACAAGGCTGGCCGACATGACTGACAATGGGCAAGCCATGAGTACTCAGACTGTGTTTATTGAACACAATATGGATAAGATCTTGGAGGAGCTCACAGCTCTGCAATGGGAAATTGATTGACCTGGTGACCAGTTACGGACATTAAACCAACTGCAAAATTGGATGCGCTTGTCCGCATAAACCCAAACAACCATCTGCCCCACTCATGCGGCTCAGGAACAACAAATTCTTCCCTGATAACGGGACTGTGTTTAGTCTCTCTGCTCCTACCCTTCAAGGATACCTGTGTCGGATGAGGACTGTTAACTTTTGCTTAACCAGAAAAGAAAGAACACTCTCTCTCAAGTTGAACACAGGATACACACACGCACACATACGCATGTACACTGACACAGATGTACACTCACCCCCCCCCCCCCCCCCCCCACTCCCCCCACC
>VURO01026382.1:9812-28026 GCA_015108175.1 Pelvicachromis taeniatus
TGGCAAATCGATGCTGAGCAAAAAGAGAAACTAAAAAGGGAGTTAAAAAAAATCCATCTTGTTCAACCCTCGGAGGCCATGTTCACATTCTGTTACCGAGTCTCGACAGAAAACAAAAAAAGGCCGTGATCAAATCCAAAACTATATGAGCAGATTAAAGCATATTCGCAGGTGGTTTGAAATCAAATTCAAATCCAATAAGACCAAAAGCAACTCAGCTCAAGCACTCGGATCAAATTTCAGGTGTTTGCTTATTTTTGGAGTCATTCTCCAGAGGATGTGTCTTTCTTTCAGCAAGAAGAACAGAGGAAAAAAAACATATATATATATATATAGGAGAGTTAAAAACAGCTAACACTAAACTACCATGCATGGGAAGTTAATCCCCCCACAAATATTACAATGAAACCAGCTGAATTAACATTGTGATTTTAGTTACTGGACAGCTTCTCACAAGGGTCCAACCTCTTGAGTATTACCCACAGCTTCCTACAGTTTATAAAGCAGATACAGTCCACCTTCACCAACGTTACAGAAACCTTTGGGGGGGTTAAAGCATCTAAACAGATCACAAGGTGAGCTGAACTTAACCTCTGATCTGATAACTGCGTCTCTAGAGATCATTAAGCTTTTGTTAATCAAAAGCTTGTTTGTAGTTTGAAGCTGAATGTTGGCAAATGCAGTCCCTCTTTAGTTCTCCACACAATCCAAGAACCTGCATGCAACCGCACCGGACTACAAGCAGACTGCAAACAAGACGGCTTCAGGCACCAGAAACTGTTCACTAACCCCGCTGCTCAGGTCTTCCTCAGGAAGACTTGCATCAAGCATTTAATGGCCAGATACATAAAGATCCATAAAGTGTACAGTGACAAAAGAACATGGTATTGTTTTTATTTTTTAAACATTTCAGAAAAATCACGTTCTTCTGGCTACTTTGGACAGAAAAACAACGGGCGGATTGTGGAGTTCAACAACAGATCCATCTTCCTGCTCAGCGAGCTGAACATTGTAACCTTCTTGAAAGGCGGATTTATTGCTCCTTTCATGTCAGACTGCTGTATTAGCTTCGCTGGCTTTAGCAGGTAAAGTGAGCGTATCTGTCAGAGATTTCTTTCAGCTAATTCACCAACAAAGGCAGTGGTGCCAATTTGTCAGCCATAATCCAATATCAGCACATATCAGCAGCATTTATTAGAAATATTGGCCGGGGGATTAGAGTTCATCTTTGGGGGGGGGGGCTTTTGTGATGCAGTGAGCGCCCATCTTTATGTTTGTAAAAAGCAGAAATAAGCAAGAAAATTCTTGTTTTGGATGAGGACAAAAGCACCAAGGAGGCTCTGGGCAAACAACAGCTGCTGCTGCTGCTGGCATGAACAAATAAATGTATACACACATATAAACTTACAACAGCTGAGTTTACATAAACACATAATGAGGTTGTTTTGTTTTTTTTTTAAAGTGTGAATTACTGTCGAGAGCATGTGGGCGTTTTGTTGGCATACTGCACATACGTATAAAGGAGCTGCAAAATGTATGTAATCTGAAACAAACTCATGTACTATCTTAATGCCTGATTGCTTGGTTGACTGACACTGGATTATTGCAGCTATATGTCGTCCACATTTCTCCAATATGAAAATCTGAGAAACAGATGCCTAATTTAGAAATGATGACAAAACAGAGTTTGTCTAGCAGTGAAGCTCAGACCATCAGTTTTAATAGTTTTCAGTCCAGTCTGCAGCACAGAGTAACCCACAGCTGGGCAGACAGTGGTGACCTGCTAGAAACTAAACAGGCATCCATCCATCAGCCACAGAGCAAAGATGGACACTTTTCCACTGACTGGCCAATCAGGCTCATAATTACGAGTCGATCCGCTATAACTCTTTAGTGCAGCTATTGCATCACCGCAGACTACAAGAGCTGTGGCAGTTCATCACGCTGCTAACTCTGCAGGCAGGAATCTCCCAGTGTGGCATCTGCTGTTTATTTGTTTTCAGAGCTCTGAGATGCACTCACACACCGACTTATTTCCCCTTTCTCTCTTTTTTGCTTACAGAAATTCCAGTTAAAGTAAAGTGAAGCTGGAATAATAAATTTGCATGCTGTCAACTGTAGTTCTTAGGAGGAAAATTAGAATCAGCAGGTCAGGAAAAAAAGAAAATCCAGTTTCGTTTTTCTGAGTCAAAGAGGACTTTAAACCTCTCTAACCCGTCACTTTCACATGTAATGTCAGACTGAGCCCATGGGACAACACAGCAGAGAGTCCAGAGATTTCACAATAGCAAGGGGTCATCAGGCGTGCGCTCCCTCCTGACACACAGTCACCTGTTCTGCACGACGTGTGAAAAACCTCAAACCTGATTCCTCCACTACTGTCTGAAATGTATGAACACAGCTTTGCACACTCTAAATTAGACCCAAAGAACATGAAATAATAATAATAAATAAAATCCACACCAGAGTACCAGGAGGTGGTGGAGGAGTTCATCGGGCTAATATTCAAAGAGTTTACTGAGAGGTTATTGCTTATTGAAAGGTAGGCGATTGTTCAGGTCAAAGAACAGACGCCATCGCCAAAGACACAAAGGCTAAAACATCAGAAAAGTGTAAAAAATATATTAAATTAAATTCATTTTGATTCATTATCTAATTCAGTCCTGAATAGAAGCGGTGTGAGTCTGTGTCTTTGGTCAGTGTTGGTTAAAGACTCACCCTGGGCTGCCAGTTTTCATACTGCTTCTGCAGGTTGGCCCCGATGGTCTCCAGGGCCTTCTGTGGACTCATCGACAGAGGATCTGGGAAGCACACGTAAGAGTGTAAACACACTGCAATTAACGCAGAAGCGCACACACAGCAAAGAAAATAGCCATAACTGAGCAAAACCACACAAAGTCGATGTGGAACTAACAAACCAGCCGTATAATTACTGCTTTAATATTTAGCGATTAAGAATTCGGCCTCGCCACGAGTACAAAGAGACGTCGTTGAAGTTGTTCGTTGCGGCTTCAAAGGGACATTTCTTATTAAATCTGAAGCGGGGTATGGAAAAATAGCAGCAGCCGCTGAGGTTGAAATATTGATGAGAGTAAATCAATACGGCACGAAGGAAAGCAGAATATAGATAAAGGACAGATCAAATTCTGCTCAGCAGGAAAAAAAATATGTATTAGTAGGTTTTCAGGAGACAGTGATATGCAAAGAATCCACATTAGGTTAGAGCACGACAATGCCCACTTTATTTTATATTATGTCTAATGCACATAATATAGTTACAAATCATATTTAATATTTGGTTTAGAAATGTCAAAAAATAGGAAAGAATTACTTTAAACATTCAACTATTCAGATTCATTTGGTGGTTAAGTCGAAATGTATTAATAATAAAATCTCTTTCATTCAATGTTTGCACTTTGAATCCGTCTTTAGTCACCTACAATATTAGCAACATGCTAACAGGGGCGATTCCTCTGGTTTAAAAACAACTATCAACTGTATTAAAGTCTAAGGGGAAAAAGACCCCTGCACTTATTTGAACACTTCCATGAGGACTTTATGGTGTCAGTCACTACTTTTAAACATTATTTAATAGAACATAATGTTAATTTTGTAAATTGTTGTCCCAACAGAGTAACAAAAGTCATGGTCTGTTTTAGCATGTGGCTACCCGGAGATGGACAGGTCAGAGCCACATGAGCGCACATCGTCCCCACTTTCTCATCCAGGACCACCTTTCACTTGTCACGTCTGGTTTTAAAGCACTAACAGGTCAACATCATGTAAGCTCAGCTCATCACTAACCAGCTTTTACTTTCCCTCTCATCTCAGGTTCAATCCCAACTGCTTGGTGAGTGCTCGGTAACATCGTCTCTGAACCAGATGAACATGCATCTTGCAACATAACACTTCTGTTTATACTGCATTCACTGGCTTTGCAATTTCCTGCTGTTATCGCAAAGTGAAAGGCAGTTTCCACAAAACCACACACACACACACACACACGAGAAACAAAAAGCATATGTAAGTTTTTGTTTTTTCCCCCCAATTTGCATGTGGCTCAAGCATCTTGAGAGATGAACACTAGGGTGCATTTTAGGACGTCATCCCACCCTTTAACTCTTCATACACTCAAATCACTTCTCACAAGCGAGTGGCAGGTCTATAGAGCGACAGCGTCCTCAGAAGCCACGGAAAAACTTTCAGAAACTTTAAGAGCTGCGTTTCCACTTTAATGTGCTTGCCTGACTCCTAACAGTCAGTCAATCCCAGGGGAGCTAAACAATCTTTTTTGAGGTTCCCATTCAATAGAGATGGTTGTGTTTTGTTCTAAGTCACATTACGTGGTTGTGGTGAGGGCAGACTGCTTCATCCCGATGTGACAGAGACCTCATGAATTCAGCTCCCACGGGAAAGCTCGAGAATATCCCTGAAGTGAAAGTTCAAGTTTTAGTGTCATGTAAAAGTCATGGCGCTCAGTAGCGCTGAACACCGTAACGCTGCCTTGCTCTTTAAACCAAAATGATTTTTCATTTTTAAAAAAAGCAAGAAGTCCCCCTTTGATCACCGCGTGTACAGCAATGATAGCAGCAACGCGGCTAAATGGCAACATTGAGCCAAGCAGTTGTGATTCATACTGAAGGCAAATGTTTGTAGTGGCTTTCACAGCAGTCGTTACACTGCTACGTATAGCCTCGCACGAGCATGACCGATTGTTGACGATCAATGCTGAAGCCAGACGTAAACCGTAAACAGATAAAAATGAAATCACAACTCTCAAGAAACTGATCAATGTGTGTCTCGTTTGTGTTTTCTTGACCACTGATGAGGTCCGCTGTAGGTTTTACTGCACATAGGGAGAACACGACGCCTTAGGGAGGGCCGTGTTTGGAAAAACAACAGCGTGACTTCGAGAACAACAACAGTATTTTTACGCGCCAACGTTGTAAAGCATTAATAAACCCCTCCACGCACAACTCTGCAAGAGTGTTGCACTGCTCGACTTTTGTAAGCAAAGAGCAAGTTTCAGCCTGTCTGCTGTTCGCCGTCACTAAAACCTGCAGCGGTGACAGAGGCCGAGGCGCCCGCCATGCAGCTTATTAACTGTTTTAATAAAATGCTACGTGTAAATCCAACTGTAACTATGTCAGCTTACCAATCTGAACAACTTTCACGGGTCTTCACCTCTGTGCTCGGCAGCTCTATAAAAAGTGTTCCTGAGAGAAAAACGCTCCAGGTATTTGGAACTGAAAACTAATATTTTTTTTTCCTATATCTCTCAATTTCATGACATTTCTCTACTGTCCACACTTTCTAAGGTAACCCTTGTTTCTCTTGCTCTCTCTTCTCTTACTATGGATAATCCTGGAAAACGCCAGAAGATATTCTAATGGGTGTCAAACCACATCTGTAATGATACAGTGAGGTGTAAACACTGGTCATTGGTGCACTGAATTGAATTTAAAAGCACTTAGAATAATTTATATGTGGCAAATTTGGATAACGCAACAATCCCTATAAAGAGATAATGAATGCATTAGTGTGTGTGCGTGTGTGTGCGTGTGTGCGTGGTCTGTCTGTTCAAATTTGACTTTTTATGCATATTATCTAAAGTGTGCCCAAAGATCACTGACAGCGTTCACACCCAGGAAAATAAATGCCTGAGAAAAATCACATCCACACGGGAAGCGGCACAGTGTGAGAGCCTTTACTGAAATATATTTGTTTGATTTAAGCTCAATAACTCTCATTATGAGCATTTTATTTATGTGGTATCCGAGTCTGTTTTATATGTTTGGTGTCTGCGTGGACTCACCTATCCAGCACTCCAGTCTGGCGCAGGGGGAGGTCTTGACCACGTCGGGCGGGTCCACGCCCACGTTGAGGCACAACACCAGCGCTACGCTCACAGTCTTCATCTGGGGGACAGACGCAGAACACAATGTCCTCACACTGCTCATCAATGCACAAATCAAAACAGGCTGAAGGATTATTATTAGCACCATTAAATCTTTATTCATGACAGAAAATGCCATGAGCACACAGACTTGTATCAAGTACATCCTGGGAGTTTTATCCCGGTACGCCACAATCTGCTGCTGCCGGCCACTGAAGCTCCACTGGAGCGGCGAAGTGTCTCGCCCAGGGGGAACCGAACAGCACTTACTGAGAAAAGAGATGCACTCTGTCCTTTGGCACTCTCTGCATCTGGTCCAGAAATGGCCAAACCTGATGTTGGTGGCACACCTTTAAGGACTATAACCTTTGACCTCACCGGTGTGTCACCACACAGGTCACACTGCAGGCATGAACTCTGAACACTGTATCTATTTAATGTAAGAGAGAATACAGTAAAGCCCACTGCTGGGCGAGTTGTCCATGAGGAAAAGCAGCAATGAGCTGTTACAGGCTGAAACTCCTGTCCCGCTGTGACTACAAGTACAGTATAAAAGTGATAATACCCCAATATTACGTTTTCCATCGAATCTATTTTCAGTGGTTTTCCATTTAATTATTAGTTTTATTATTTATTTTATTGTAGGAAGAGTGATGCATATTTTGTTTTGCGTTTTTTGGTTGCCGTTTTTGCAATATGTTCATTTAACATGTTTAAATTGCCCAATAAAAGTACAATTTCTCACTCAGCATTAGCCTGTACTAGAATAAATACATCACAGAAAGTGACACCGCCACTGGTAGGGAACGCCAAAAAACAAAAACAAACAGGCCACCAAAGCAGAACAACCATGAGCCACAGGACCTGACACATCAGCTTGATCAGGCAGCCGAGGCTTCAAACAAGGCAAACGAACCATTTCACCAGCAGCAGGCCGTCACTCGTGCTTCCCTGTCAGCATCAAGCTTTGTGACGTCCCGTGGTTCGATCCTGTGGCTCTAATGGGCTTAAACGAAGACACCGACACAAAGAGCTGACCTCAAAGGATTCCGACAGGTAAAGACAGAATGATCAGCTGCCTAAACTCCTATAAACTCCTATAAATGCCAAAAAAAACAAAAAAAACAACTTATATCACCGATATCTGACACCAGACACAGTTTAAGCAGCTGCACGAGAAGAATAGTAATCTTACTGTCTATTACCAAACCTTTAATGAGCAAAACAAAATATTTTGCACAACTG
Organism: Pelvicachromis taeniatus; assembly: GCA_015108175.1. Lineage (NCBI taxonomy): Eukaryota > Metazoa > Chordata > Actinopteri > Cichliformes > Cichlidae > Pelvicachromis > Pelvicachromis taeniatus. The sequence continues at coordinate 16,954 of VURO01026382.1, forward strand.
CAAATGTAAAAACACTCATTTTAAATGGTTCTAAATGTGTGAAAATGACAAAATGTGCCATTTGTACAGAGCTGAAGAATAACGAAAACGGCGCGGCGGGCATAACTGATGAGCTATCAACCACACAGCCTAAACCGTATTCTTACTATCAATATTACAGCAGGAGATTTAAAATAAACAACATGGTCCTGTATAATTGGGTTTATTTTGGGGGAAGTAAGATAAAATTGAGTCATAAACTATTTTCCTTTCAGTCATTATTCTGATAAATTCGAGACAACAAAACAAACCGATTTTTTGCACCGCTCAGTGTGACCTATATTTCTCGAGGTAAAAGTAGGATCCATTATTTAAAAGACAGACTGTATACACGAGCGAGTCGCCCATTAGTTCCCAGAATTCATATTTAAACTTATAAAAACGGATACTGTTAAGATTATTTATATTTTACCCCGTCAAACCATTAATTCCCCACCATCCACGTCTTGTGGCGCGTAAACGCAGCTGTGGGAGAACTTATCTTTTCAGCTTTTTTTAAGTTTAGTCTCGAGATTTCTGCTCCGTCACTGAAACCGCCCAGCAGGTGAAGTGTTTGTTGATGGTTTTGCTTGACCTGCTCCGAGTCACGGTTTCATCATCACAGCACTCGGGGGGGGGGGGTTTGCTCAGAAACAGACTGCGCTTGAACTTCATAAGGCCCTGTGTGCCTCTCATTACCTGGAGGTGAGCTACCGGCGGGGTTCCCTCACAGCAGCTGTGTGCCTGAAATCAGGTCAAACTGTGCTAAGTAACGTTTAGTGGCTGCAAAGCTTTGATGTCTGCGACCACTTTTTTTTTTTTAATTAATTATGTGATCAGTTGTGCAAAAGACAAAGTTTGTCTCCAGTTTACTCTTCAATTCTTTTTTCTTATGAGATGTTAATTCTTTGTGTTTTACCACTGATTACAGCTGACTACTGCTACTACTACAACTACAGCTTATTGGTGACACAGCATGCAATAACCCAGCTAAGGGTTTCTGCTTTTTTTATGTTTCCTAAAAATTCTAATCTTCTAGATTAACGTGGAAAACAACAGATTATCTCCATCTGTATTTTCTGTGGCTGTTTAACGTCCAAACCGTGTCTGCTCTGTGATTTATTGCAGTTTAACAACAGTGAAAAAGTCGCTTGTATCATGTTCATAAATGATTAAACTAGTGAGAACTCTCTACTAGGTTTACAAAGAGCCATTGATGGATTGCAGCCACACAGCATTATCGCCACAGGCTAAATACAGAAAATTCACCAGCATTACTGAGGGGGGCTGGATGACTGGCCAGCTAGCATCCCTGTGCTGGAGTTTTGCCCTTATAGCCCAGAGGTCTGCTGGATTTTTTTTATTTTTTTTTTACTACACTTTATGCATCAGGCTCTTATAAATAAAATACAGTTTTCTGACAGCTTTGAGTTGGAGTGAAATTGCGATAAACAGTGGAAAGTCCAGTTCTTGATGACATCACTGGCTGTTTTTGTGCGCAGCCATGCTACTTGGTCCTCTCGTTGGCCAGCTATTAACATGCTGGGCCACATTTGTGTAATTCCAGATTTTAAATCAGATGTAAATCCATTGAAAGCCCACACTCACACAAGTATTTTGATATATCAATAAACTCATTTGGAAGCTCAAAAAGCTTGTGGTAAAGGAAACATGCGGCATGTACAAGCAGCAGTGTGTCACACCTATGTGCAGTATTACAGATGTATGATTGTTAATTATAATCTAGAAGACATATTGTAGACACAGAGTCTTCATCACAGTCACTAGTAATGGTTTGCTGCTATGTGCATCACTGTGCTGCTTTAACCATGACTTCTTTGTGGTGCAATAAGAGGGTTGAAACCTCAGCCCAGCATTGTGCACATAATTTCTTCCTTTTCTCTTGTTGTTTACGGACCATTTCTGCTCTGAGTCTGCGTGTGATTTTCTAGTTTGTTACTGGTTCGTGTGAAGCATGGCCTTCAATCGAAAACCTATCATCTCCTCGTTTTGGACAGACATGCGTTGACATGACAGAATTTTGTAATGTGTCTCCACATTCAGACCTTGAACAACAAACGGGATGCCCTACGGTTAAAGTCGTTCCTGTTGATTTTCCTTAGCTTAGGCAGTGGGACACTTGTTCTTGTGCACTGCGTGCTCACGTATAACACCATGTAGGGTCAGTGCAAGATTTCTAAGTCACCTTTGACAGCAAAAATTAAGATACCATCTCTGTCTGTACCTGCACCACGTACGTCTACGTGGGTGCCCATAACTGAGCAGGGTAAAGCGCTGTTGTGAAAGTAAGGCGTCCTGTGCGTTCCCCCTGGCAGAACAGAACACTGTTGTGATAGCGGGACTCGGCAGGACGAGCTCCTCTGTTTTGCGTCACTTCTCCTCACACTAAACTGCACTGTGTTTGTCAGGAACTAGACCCCACAACTGGAAAGTGATATAGAGGTTTTCTGCTTGGCTACACAACAATATTCACACAATAGTCATCCAGTTGCTGTGCAGAACTAAACTAAGATGACAGCTCCATTACAGACATTACATTGCTCACAGCGGTGTGACATTCCCCGACACCGAAAAAAGGATTTAAACCTAATGAGGTCAAATGACTGAAATTAACAATAAACAAATCAAGTCTCGTTACACGAACGCAGCTCGCCGTTTAGACTTCACTTAGGCAGGCGAGCCGGATATTAGACACGAACGATCTCCTTGATCTTATTTTGAAAGTCATTTGTAGCACGTTCACAGACCAATTCTCTCCATCTTGTCTTTTCCCGTCGAGCAGGCTTGTTGGCCAGGTTTCGACAGTGACACTCACTGATATCATGCAGCTGCTTCTCCAAAAAAAGAACTTAAAGATTAAAGGTAGTCCAACCTCACTTTACTGTAGTGGTGCTGGTGACTGGTAATTATCACAAAGTGCTTGGCAAACTGAAGTACATGCAGAGTCCAAAGGTGAAAACGTCTTTCGTGATTGTCCCCCATACATGGACAACACCACCACACATGCATTTGTGCACATTTATCTTTAAAATATCAACGTCTTTTCCTTTACAAGATATTTCTAATCTCATCATCATCAGTGTTAGTAGAGTTATAAACAGAAGGTTTTCCAAGTCATGTGTTTTATTCCCTGGAGAGCATGAATGTGTGTGCATAACTAGACATGAGAGTCTAATAACTGTAGAGGTGCCACAAACGAATATTTTGATAGTCGACTAGTCACCGATTATTTTTGCGATTAGTCGACTAATCAGATCATGCATCCATTGGACGTAAAACCTACAGCTTATTGCACCAGCATGCATCTGCTCTTATATAACTATCATTAGCTTACAGCTTTGACTGTTTAAGGTATGTGCTAACTAAAAATAAAGACAAGATGATAGTTTATTAAATTTGAATGAAATTTGCAAATTGTTTGGGTGAAGTTTATTAAACTCAGACGTCTGCTCCTTGCTATCTAAAATATAACAGGACACCGGAGTGTCCTGTTATATTTTAATCTCAGCCAAACCGATTTACTCAGGAACAAATAAAATACAAAAAAAAAAAGCCAAACAATAACATTTTTAAGTTATCTAAGTGACTTATATATCATGTTTAACCTGAGTAGTGAAAGACGGCGGTGGGTTTGAAAACGTTTGCCGGGAGTCCGGTGTTCTCACCGGCTAGCTACCGAGCTGGTGGGCAACAGACGTCTCCGAAAACGTCGGCGCGCTTTTGAAAATGTGTGGGGTCTTAATAAACTGAGCAGATATTCGAGGTTTACACAGCTACATTCTCGCCTGAAAATATGGAGGAAACACAAACTTTAATCATAACACACCCCGACTTAACAGAAAAGTGTTGTTAAATGCCAAAAGTTATAATAGTAAATATAAAAGTGTGACTTTCGCAGATTGTTTTGATTATTCCTCTACAATAAAAACTTAATCAGACGTGCGTCCCTGGAAGGCCAGAAGACATCTGTAGCCAGCTACTAGATTTATAAAGGCTGTTATGCCGGAGGTTTCCTTCCTGTTAAAAGGGAGTTTTTCCTTCTCACTTTCGCCAAACTGCTTGCTCACGGGGGGGGTCATATGATTGTAGGGTCTACCTTACAATATAAACCACCTTGAGGCAACCTTTGTTGTGATTTGGCGTTATATAAATAAAATTGAATTGAAAATTTGAATAAATGTATCTTTAAATCCAACAATATCTCCTCAAAAGGGGCTAAAGTATACCATTACCTCCCTTGTCACCAGATCTAGACCATGGTGTGGTTTCTTGGGATGCACTCTAAAGATTTTTTACAGCCTTTATCTTGGCTTTCCTTCAAGGATGATGTCCCCTGACACGCAGCTCAAGACTCAAACGACAGAAAAGTCAATGAAAACAGACATTTGGAAAGCTATACATTTATTATATTTGGTTTCTGATTATCTTGTCCAAACACTGAAATCTTTTCATCTAAATCATTTAAAGATAAGTAGCATGCAGTTATTTCTTCTGTTGGGAGTAATTTTACTCTGTTAGCTCATCAAACAAGTGTGATCTCCTTATGTGACACAAAAGCGTGTCTGACATCTGAATAAATACAGAAAACTGAAAGCGATTAGAGTCCATCTGCCAAAACAAGATGATTTATCAGCTAATGTGCATCAAGTGTACGTATTCTCTGTCTGTCCTGCAAAAACACCTACAACGACGGCCTGGGAAAAGACATAAAAACACACCCCAAAGATGCCAGCTCAACTGGGAAGACCCAGATCAGGTTTGCCCTTTTAAAATACAACAGCTGAAATGGCAGCACACTTTAGAGACATATTAATCCAAAGTCCAGAGAGAGGTAAAAGATGTTTCTATTATAGCGGGTAAAATGTCAAAGGCAACTGTTGAGAAAAGTTTAAGGTCATTTCTTTTTTTAATAAACGGGCCAGTGCTTTATTTAAATCACCAACACACAAACGCCAAAGAAAAGCATCAGACTTGTCAGTTAAGGTAAGCGGCAAAAAAATGCATATAATTAAGATCATAGCGTAAACAGCCCTAATGAAATTATTTGTTTCCATTCAGCTTCCCATGCAGATAATTTATAATCCATTCAATACAAATTTGCATGAGAATAATGGAGATGAATGAGGAATAGTGTTCCTTTCTGTTCCAGCTCACCACTGCGATACAACATGGCATTTGAGTGTGACAGTACGCAGATGTGCTCCAAATTATTTCCACTGATTTATCTGCTTGTTTATTCCACTTATTACCCAATGCCCAGTGAAAACAAAGACCAGTGCTCCTTCATCCGTTTTGGAAATTACTGGTTGGCCATCAGATGTAATGGTGTAAATCTTCATGTGGCTTGTGTAAATTTGTTCCTAGCCTTGGGGAAGGGAGCTTTCAGACCTTTGGCCTTCTTGCTATAGTGATGTGCAGTTACTACTGGCATAAATAAAGTAGAAGTGACTTATTTTACACTGTGAGATACAGGGGTGTCCTGATTCCGTTAATGGTGGTTATTCACTAAATGGAGACCTCGAGGACAAACAATAAAGGAAGCATGAAAGTGCAGAGTTTTCAGAAAGGAAAAAAATAAAAATATAACAAACAAAAATATTGCCAATCAATGCCTTTGGTACAAGTTGTGAGTTGTATTAAGGCCATTATAGCAGGTCATGGCCTCTTTGAGTACCGTATTTTCCGACCTACACATGAATATTAGCCGCACAATTTGAAATTACAAAAAAAAAAAATCCTATTTTGTTCATACATTAGCCGCACCGGACTAAAAGCCGCAGGTGTTTTAATGTTTAATTATCATATGTAAGAGAATATACACAAAGGGGATTGTCAGGAAAGAGATGACTGTTTTGGAACACATTTGATTATGGGACACCGCCCCGTGAAAACGCACGCCATGCGACGCACCGCAGACATGAGCCCCGCGAGGCCGGCCCGACGCGCGTCCAGAGTCGCCGCCAGCCACCGCCGGCCCACCTTCCACGCGGCGGCGGACACGCTGTGTGGTGCACCACAGACATGAGCCAGTCCTTATCCCGAAGTTACGGATCTGACTTGCCGACTTCCCTTAGCTGTCTTGTTCTAACATGCCAGAGGCTGTTCACCTTGGAGACCTGCTGCAGATATGGGTCTGGCGTGAGACTTACACCTTCTCCCCCGCAAGCTGGCTGCTAATCTAGTCTCTTTTTCGCGCTAATTCGTACGGCACTACTTTGGCTGGCGGACGGACATGTGACCAACATATCACTCTTTTCCCCCGTGACTTTGTGTCTGATCACATGCCTTTCCGCCAGACAAAATGGTGCAGTACAACAGCGGAACAAACCAAAACAAAACCTCTTACGATGTCACAAAAATCATGAAAAATCCTTAGAAAAGCCGCACCGGACAATAAGCCGCAGGGTTCAAAGCTTGTGCAAAAAGTAGCGGCTTATAGTCCGGAAATTACGGTACTAACTCAACTGACATTAGGACATTCTGAAAAATAATATGGTTTAATGTAGCTATAAAAATGTCTGGAAAATATCACTAATAAGCAGTTATGGGCGTCTGTGAGATCCAAACATGGAGTCTGTGGATGCTTCTTAGCATTAGCTGGTCATTTGTGGCTACATTGTGTTTTTATTTACAGTCAAAGACATTACATACAGAGATGTAGAGCACAACTAAATATATAAACAGTAATGTCCTGAGCGTCATCCGTCGATTATCAGCGGTCAGGTGATCATACCGTTGGAGGTAGATTTGCATTTAAGAATGAACTTTATTCAGTAAACATCACAAATTCATATTGACCAAAAAAATGACGTAAAGTATTTTTAAAGAGTTTCCACTTCACATAGTAATAATGTTCTTAACTGAACTTCAATACACAATCCTGGAGGAGATTAAACCACACCATGCTTTTCTAACAAGTTCACTTGTCAAGGAATGAATCATCAACAATCATTGATTGGAAATTGTAATGTTGGATGCAAACTGTGCACGAACGCAAACGTGAGTGTCTGTAAGAACTTCGATCTGGACGATATTTCAGAAGTCTGATTTGTCTAGCAGTGGGAAGGAGATAAAGTGCATGTACGTGCAGCTCAGTGTGTGTTCATGTCTTCCTGTCTCAGCTCTGCAGATGTAAGTGCTTGCTGTCCTCCTCTCATTAACTACACGTGACTCCGGGGGATTTTCCTGCCATTTCTGTCCAGACCCCTTTAAGACTCCCATACAGCCCCCAGCACTGCTCACTCTGTCGATCAATGGGCCCTGATTAATCCATCTGTTAGGCCCACCATAAATAAAGGTTATTAAGATGGTGGAGCGCATTGATCGTGTGCCATAGCAGCAACAGGTCAGATATTGGACGCTTAATCTTAAAATCCAGAAAAAGGGCCAAAAATCACTATACATTGATCTGCTTTTGAAATATAAAGACTGCGTTTTGCAAAGTTGCAAATGTAGCAGGTACATTAAAAATACTTTTCTTTTTTTTTTAATGTTATGAATTATTGTAAACAGGAAGTGAGAAGACAAAAAAAATGGAAATGGCCCCATACATGGCTGGTAGAGGGTGTTCAGTGAAGTTTCATAGTTTTCTACAGATGCGTTTTCATTCTAGACAATAAACCACAACACAAAAAACACTCTAGTGGGTAAATCACACCACCCATACTCAAAGGCAGCTGCCCAATATTTCCATCATGATTCTAAAGTTACTCACGGCTGGCTTCATCTCTACAACATTACATTCATCTCTATATAACGGTCTTTAAATACACCAACGCCTTTAAGCAGATGGAAGAGAGCTCCTAAAATGTGAACCATCAGTGGATGCTTGCCTGACTCTACAGCTAATGGTAAACGGCACCTTTACCACTATTATTATGATGTGCCATGGGAAATTATTGCAATTCACTTAATTAGTCTATAAAATGATTATTTAGTTACTGCAAATAATCTGCCATTGTTGAGCATCGGTGTCTTCGATGCAGTGACTGGCAGAATAATAAAATACTCTTCCATGTCAGTGGGAAGCAGCATGTAGAAGATAATGAACTTGTTGGTTTAAAACAACAGACGGTGATGAGACATAACAACAATGGATGAATATTTGAAAAAGAAAAATGAAGACTCCCAGCTGGGCCCTGGAAAGAATGATAATCCAGGTGAAGTGTCTGGCATGAGTGGTGGTCCAATCAAAGCAAAAACCGTGAGCTCGAGGCAATCCAGCAAAAGTTGTTCATCTGGATTTCCTTTCGCTGGAGATCCGACTGCATCGACTCCGTTATGCTTACTGTGTGGGGAAAGTGCCGTGGTCTCCAGCAAGCTGAAATGCAATCTCTAAGCGAAACATCTGCTACTTCAAAACAAGAACAGGGACTATTTTGTTTGACTTCAAGAAACAGGAAACAGGCCACACCTCTGTGGCAGAAACATCAATACTACCTGAATGCAAAGCCACTGTGAATGAGATGCTCTGCCCCAACATGGTGTAAGAAATAGCCAAAGCCCCACTCGCACATAACACAGTTGCCAGATGTGTTTATGACATTTCAACAGACAGCAAAGGTGAAGCAAAACTTGTATATTTTGTAAAGCATTCCCAGAAAAAAGAAGAGGAAAAATATCAGATCATATCAGAATGTCTTAAACAAGGACAACTTGTGTATCATGGTCACCACAGCAAAGGCTTCGTTAGCAGAGAGAAAGATCCACGTGTGCAGTGCTGGATGTTGCCCCACGAAGCGAGACTTTACCAGCAGACGTAGCGTCTCTGTTTGATGATGTGCACACTTGTTGCTCCTTAAGGATTGGCTGTCCATACACGGGTCGGCAGCAAAGTGCCGACCCGTGTATGAGCTGCAGGAGGAACCAACGAGGTTTTTGGCTGGTGAGAGGTGCGACGATGCAAAGCTGCTTCAAGTGATGAGTGGTGTGCAAAGGCTGGCACACATGCTAGATATGTCAGCATACGAATGAACTGCACACATAAATGCAAGGCCAAAATGAAAACCTACTCGCAAGCACAGACAAAATGGATTTTGTTCAACAGGTGCGATATCATCAAGTGCCATGTCTTGGCATGTTCCCACTCACTCAAACATGGCGAGCAGAAGTCAACAATGCTGCACACTGAACGATAAGAGGAAAGCATCTAAAAACTCTTTAGTAGTTGTCATTTTATTTCCCCTCAGCCGTCACTGAATGACCTGACTGAGACCCAGGCAGCAGCAGTTTGTAGAAAGGAGAAGACAGTATAGGACCAGGAAAAACTAGCATGGCTGCCATAACAACTGAGAGCTATCGAGGAAGAGCTTCATGTGCCGTCCATCCATTTTCTTCCACTTTTCCAATTCAGTGTCGCAGGGGGGTGGAGCCTATTCCAGCTGCCAGAGGACAAGAGGCAGGGTACACACTTGGACAGATTGTGTGTTTCTCACAAGGCTAACACGGAGAGAGACAACCATTCACACCTACAGCCAAGTTAGAATCACCAATTAACCTAATCCCACTAACTAGTGTCTGGACTGCAAGAAGAAGCCGGAGTACCTGGAGGGACCTCACAGAGACACAGGGAGAACATGCCAACTCCACACAGCCAGTTGGTAGATTCAAAGACAGGACGTTGCTGCTGGGAGGCAACAGTGTTGCCTTCATGTGTACATTTCCTCCATTCCTGCCAGTATATCAGCTTTGTGAGCATCTAAACAGGGCCAGCTTTCACAGCGAGTGAATATAACCAAATAGAGAAACTAAGGCCTCACTTCTACTCTGTTGCGGACATAAACAGCCGGAGACCCGATAACCGAGCAGTCATCCCTGTTATACTTTTTCAAACTCAGCCTGAAGACCAACACGTGTGTAGTTGCTGCTTGTAATGTAAATTACGGAGTTGTTTACCTCGTGGTCCCAAAAGAAATGCACGCAAAAATCTGCGTTGACCTTCACCGCTCACCGTTTGATGACAACAACAATTCACACAATTTGGCATTTTATAATATTTTTGGTTGGTGGTGTGTTTGCTAGACATTTTTCATCTAGATGACATTTTTCAGTTGTAGATGCAACCAATACAGGGGCAAACGTGATTGGTCAATAACTGGGACTACATATTCATAAGCAGACATCAGTTTACAGAGATTACGGTCAATACTCAAAGTATTAGATTGGAGCGGGTAATTTGCCCACTAGGACACAGTTGGACCATTTAACCTCTGAACAATCACCAAGTCGCCGTCTGACACACCGACAACCTGCCCAAGGTCCACCCTGTTTTTTACAATATTCTAGCTATTCACCTGCTTACTGGGTGTATTCAGGCTTACAGCTGAGTTTCATTTTTACTTCTTCTACAATGTTTTAAGTAGCCGACTGCATTTGTACTTGTTTACCATATATGTTCCAATAGTAGCCTGTCTCTTTTAAACACTGGTTTCTAATCAACGCCGGGTTGAAAACATATCACGACAAATAGACGCCGGTCTCTAACAGTAGCCGGGCGACCTTCGACCCGGAAGTCCCTCCGCGCTGTTGTTGGCGGTCTCATCACTCGGCCAGCTGTTTACAATCAGCCGTCATCTACGACCAGCGGCATTTAAGCTGGATGCAGCGACCATCGAAGTGGGATTATTACACTGAACTGGAACTGTCGGCTAGCGAACCTGCTAACTGTGATTTTCTGGTCTTTTACTTCCTCTCCTGGAGAGTCGGCGGAGAGAAGCTTCGGGGAGCACCACTCGTGCACTGGGCTACCACAGACAAGGAGACACTCGGGAGCAAAGGAGGAGCACAATTGGGAACTGCATTATTTGTGAACTGTTGGAATACGTTTTGGAGCACTGTAAGTAAACACACTGTCTTTTCACCTCAGTCTAAAAACAGCGCCTGGGTCCTCTTTCCCTCTCACTTCTGTGACAATTCCGTCTGAGAAGGGAATAAGAGCCGGTCTCCAACAACCGTCGGGCTCTTTTAAATGCCGGGCCGGCCGGATAATTTTTTGAATAAACGCTCGGGCTACAATTGGAAGATATACGGTAACAC
>VURO01026398.1:0-13550 GCA_015108175.1 Pelvicachromis taeniatus
GCTGTCGGAGCAGGAGGCGCCGTCTGTCCACTGTCAGAGCAGGAGGAGCAGGAGGCACCGTCCGTCTGCTGTCAGAGCAGGAGGAGCAGGAGGCGACGTCCATCTGCTGTCAGAGCAGGAGGCGCCGTCTGTCCACTGTCAGAGCAGGAGGAGCAGGAGGCGACGTCCGTCTGCTGTCAGAGCAGGAGGAGCAGGAGGCACCGTCCGTCCACTGTCAGAGCAGGAGGCGCCGTCTGTCTGCTGTCAGAGCAGGAGGCGCCGTCTGTCCACTGTCAGAGCAGGAGGCGACGTCCGTCTGCTGTCAGAGCAGGAGGAGCAGGAGGCGACATCCGTCTGCTGTCGGAGCAGGAGGCGCCGTCTGTCTGCTGTCAGAGCAGGAGGAGCAGGAGGCGACGTCCGTCTGCTGTCAGAGCAGGAGGAGCAGGAGGCACCGTCCGTCCACTGTCAGAGCAGGAGGCGACGTCCGTCTGCTGTCAGAGCAGGAGGAGCAGGAGGCGACATCCGTCTGCTGTCGGAGCAGGAGGCGCCGTCTGTCTGCTGTCAGGAGTCCAAGAAGTACAGCTGCTGCGGTCCTGCCAACACACTGTGAGTGTTATGTGTAAACAAACACACACACACATGTGAACCATCAGCTCACAGTGAGAAGCTTTGGCTCAGTGAAATCCAGGTTAGTGAATAAAGAAGAAGTAACATAAAAAGTATGACGTGGACCAACAAGTTTAAATATGTGAAAATGACACAAATGTGCCGTTCTTATAGACGCAGCTGTGTTTGTGACAGTGTGACTGGACGCAATGACAGAACTGATTTTGGCAAAAGAACCAAACTAAGTGTAGAAACAGGTGAGATGAGGTTTGGTGTGTGTGTGTGTGTGTACAGAGAGTCAGCTGTGTGTTGCATATTGTGTATTTACAGAGCTGGACTGATTTAGACTGACAGAAATAATCAGACACAAAGTTCAAAGAAGAGTTGTTCACGTGAACACAACAGAAGCACAAACAGGTGCAAACTCATCGATAAACAACAACAAATAGGAACAAAGTCACATTTCCAGTGAAAATGAAGTGTAAGCTGTGAACAGTGAATATTTGTCACAGTGTGTGTTAGTGTGTGACTCAGGGAGGAAACACCAGACTTTACTTTGGCACAGGAGCCACAGTGACTGTAGAGGCCGGTGAGATTCTTCTCCTGATATATTTGTATGATTTACGCCGTCGAGCGAGCAGCTTAGGTCAGTGTTTTCAGGTTGTAACGTTGTGTTGATGCAAACCCGTGTAAGCTCACGCAGGCGGCCGTCACGGTGCACTGTTACTGACGTGAACACAGTGGGAGCAGTGGGTATTTGTCACAGTGTTTGCTGCTGTGTGACGAGAGGAAACGACCGGCTTTACTTTGGTGACGGCGCTAAAGTGAGCGTCCACACGGGTGAGCGCCACACTCACTGTGTGTTCACTGAATATTACATATTTGAAAGGTTTTCATTCATTTTGGGAAAAATAACACCAATAAAAGCAAGATTGAATTTAAAAGTTTGAATCAAAAGATTAACTTTAACAAACTGCTTTTAAAAGTATGAAAAGAGCAAAGAGGAGGAAACGTTACTGCACGACAGAATGAGACACAATATTAGAGTTCTGCTGCCGAACTATAAAAATGCACAAAGACGAGAGCGGGAACAAAGTGAGTGCAGCAGTATTTGTCAGCGTGTGTGTTAGTGTGTGACGCAGGGCGCAGACAGACTTTACTTTGGCACAGGAACCACAGTGACCGTAGAGGCCGGTGAGACGAACGTTTCTTTATTACGTCAATTCAGTTTAATTTAGCTCAATAATCAGAAACAACATGTTTATAAAATGTTTCCTAAAATTATTTCAACAACAGAAACAATCAAGTCAACTAAAATAAATATATAATATAATATAATGTGAATGAGCCAATTTGACAGTTTGAAATAGAGATTCCTGCATAAACAGCCAGATGATTGAAAGTCATGTGAACTGAAAGGTTTCAGTGAAAATCAAATGTAAACGTGGTGCTCAGAGAAAACAGGGTGTGTGTTAGTGTGTGTGCTACAGTGTGTGCTACAGTGTGTGCTACAGTGTGTGTTACAGTGTGTGTTACAGTGTGTGTTACAGTGTGGTATACTTGCACACTGATGTGTGACATGTAACACCCTCTTTGAAAAGTACATGTTTAAAACATGAAGTTCATAAATCTTGTTTTCATTCCTAAAGCTGCATAAAAATGTTTCAGAGAAACTCCTGATGGAGGTCGTGATTAACGCTTCACAGGGTGAAAGTCGACCTGCAGCAGGTTCAGAGCCGTTCCCATAGAAACGACATAAAGCAGTCTGATAATCCGATGAAGAGCTCGGTGTAACACAGAGCCGAGCTCACAGACAGCTGCAGTTTTTGTCAGAGTGTGTGTTGCAGTGTGACTCAAGCAGGAACCAAAGTGACTTTTGGCAGAGGAACCAGACTGATGGTACAAACCGGTGAGATCAGGTTCTTTCGTGTAAATGAAGCCAAAGTGCTTTAAATGTTTTCACTGTGATCGTTCGACGCGCTCAGCTGTGCACTCACGCAGACACTAGTGATGGAAGAGCAGAAACGACACGTCGTGTTTGTGCCATTAAAGTGAACCAACGGCGGCTCGACTTTAATGACTTCATCAGAACGTCCGAGGAGAAAAAACACAAAGATCAAAAAATAAAAATACGACTGGAGATCGACGTGAAAACCAAGAAACAACCAAACTTTCTCAAAACATATGAAATGAGTTCAATCGTGTCCGTGTTTGTTAGAGTGTGTGAGACAGTGTGAATGATCAGGGCGCCAGGAAAACGTGTAGAAGCAGGTGAGAGGCTGGTTAGCTTTTGTTTTGGCTTAATTGTAAAATTAGTTTGTGTGAACTTTATTTGGAATTGATGGGAAACAACGAGGACACTTCCAATGTGATGGAACGTGTCCAAACCTGCAGCAGCTTCAGAGCCGTTCCCATAGAAACGACATGAAGCAGTCTGATAGAGCCACGGTGTAACACAGAGCCGAGCTCACAGAGAGCTGCAGTTTTTGTCAGTGTGTGTGTTGCAGTGTGAATCAAGCAGCAACCAAAGTGGTTTTTGGCAGAGGAACCAGACTGATGGTACAAACCGGTGAGATCCGGTTTTATTGGTTTTACTGTCGATCGTTTTATTGGTGCAAACCGGCTTATGTGACGTTTGATGTTAAAGAGCAGACAAACCGACAACGATCCATGAAATGTAATCAATACCTCCCAGATACATGAAGAAGTATCTGTGCAGTATTTGTCACAGTGTTTGCTGCAGTGTGACTAATCAGGGCGTGAACAGACTGGTCTTTGGCCGTGGAGCCAGACTGATGGTACAAACTGGTAAGACTGTTCATTTCCATCGTTGTACACGTGCTCCTCAAAGAACCGTCACTTTGGGCTTCACATGCTTGCTGCATGCAGACTGTATGTGCATCCAAATTATACGTAAAAGGACGTTTTGGGAAAAGAGCAAAACCAAGATGGCGTAAAATCAGCTGTAGGTAAAAAAACGAAATCAGAAAAATGACAATAAATAACGAGTAAAATAAATATTGTGACAAGCTGGCAAATGCAGAACGAAAAAAAGTATTTCCTTCCTGGACTGATGAAACGAGTGTGGCCTTGATGTTCATGTATGAGTGTGTGTTCATGTATGAGTGTGTGTTCATGTATGAGTGTGTATGGGAGTGCAAACAGGCTGATCTTTGGCACAAAACTGTTTCTCCAGGTCGGATCATGAACACAGTTTTGGTGTTGGAGGTGTGCGTGGCTAAAGAGCAGAAGTGTGATGTTGCTGCTCCCAGACCAGGCGGCTGTTTCTGATGAGCGCCGTGCGTCAGTGTGAGCGGTCAGGGCGGCTACAGGACTGTGGTGGGACCAGGACTCGTGTCCGGTCCAGTACATGCCACAGGCTTTGTGATTGTAACACATGAGTTCAAGCTGCAGATCAAAGAGAATCTGACGCGATAATCCAGGTTTGTGTTTGTGTCCATGTTAGTGAAAAGCTCACTTTTGGGATCAGTGTCAGGAAACGTTAACACATAAGAAAGCGACACTTGTTAAAGTCGTGTTATTAAAGGTTTAAAGCCTGAATCATTTAACTGAGATAAGCTCTAAACTACCAATGATCTGATAAAACTGATAAACACGATTCTGCTGAGAGTTCAACGTTTGTTTGACACGTCCTGACACGTGTAGTACACGGTTATACGTGTTTAATGCAGCTGTAACGAGCTCTGGTTACATGTTTGTGCGCTCAAAGATTGACGGGAACCAACAACAGCTCAGATTTGAACCGTGTTCACACCACTGACACAACAACAAACACACATTTCACTTTGAAGCCGCCTGACGTCCATCAGTGGGTTAAAACGGTTGATTAGGAGCTTTTCACTGAAACTGTGAGGTTTTGGTCAGAGTGTTGCTCACTGTGTGAGAGGAGCTGCAGACAAGCTGCTCTTTGGGAGAGGAGCTCGGCTGAGCGTTCAACCCGGTGAGATTTTAAAGCTAAAAGCTAAAATCAGAGGAGAACACTTTAATACAGCGTTCAGTTTTAATGAGTTACATTTAGTTTCTTTAAAAAGGTAAATCCTTGTTTTAGTGCAATGAAAATATTTCAATGATCAAAACCCAAAAAGACACAAGTTCAGATTAAAACAGGAGTTTGAACTTTGGAGGTTTTGAGTTGGCGATCAGTCACAGTGTGACAGGAAATGCACAGAAGGTGGTTTTTGGGAGAGGAGCTCGCCTGACTGTCGGCTCCGGTGAGTTTCACGTCACACACCAACATGAGGTTGTCCTCCGAAGACAAAACCCAGTTTAAAATGTGTGGAGGTGCCGCCACGCCATCGCGGCGAGGACAACCACGTTTAGGTCTCACGCCACCTGTCCCACATCAGTTCCACTGAGAGACGTCGCGCTTTCATGCAGAAGGAAAAAGTTCATTTCAAGTGTCAAACGTGAAAATACCTCCTGAACTAGGACTGCGTCAGAAAGTGTAATCAAAGTGTGCGATCAGTCGTTGCAGTTCAGGTGTAGCAGCTGTGTGACACGGGGTGGGTGTGGGCACAGAAACCCGGCTCGCCGCCGCCTCGGCTCAGATCACAGTTAAAGGACAGCATTAGCATCGCTGCCACGTCTGTCTCTAATAATGTGTCACTGAATGAGTCTTAATGTTCGTGTTTACATAAAAGTAACCTTTTATGTCAAACCCGGAGTGTTAAGCTGTGTGAGGATCGGCGTCAGCTGTCAGTCACTGTGTGAGAGGAAGTGCAGAGAAGCTGATCTTTGGCCGAGGGACTCGACTGATCGTCCAATCAGGTCAGTTTAGACTGAAAACAGACGCCAGACAGATCAAAGAGTTTGTTGGCTTTATGATTGAGGAACCAGAGAGAGAGACCTCACTCCTGTTCACGTCCAAATCCCTGTTCCACCAGTTTGACCAGTGAACGCCACACTTGTTTCATAAAGACAATAAACTTCTTTCTAAATCTGCAAACACACAGCTGGTGTTTGGACTCCACGACGTTAACACCAGAGTCGGGCGCACGACTGGGTTTGAGTTTGTCTCGTGCTGACGGTGTGAGCAGAGTCTCTACAGTCACTCAGGTTTGTGTTGTGTCGTCTGTCACGGTGTGAATACGGGCGCCGGCTATGGCAAAGTGCTGTTTGGATCAGGCACCAGGCTGATCGTGCAGAGCCGTGAGTTCACATTTAAATGTTAACGCGACAACGTTTTATTGCCCTAATGCAGTCTGCAGTTTTCTTCTTCTACTAAACATATTCAGCAGAGTCATGCTGCGCGTTTAATCAACCTTTGTGTCAGGATGTAACTGTCATAGCTGAGGTTCAGTTAGACGGGTGGTAGTGTCCGTCACAGTGAAACATAAAAACATTCTTCACAATGTAAATAAAGACACTTGGTTCTGTTTGGCAGAGTGAGAGTAACATCACAACCATGAGACGTCACGATCAGTGACATTAGAGAAGCGTGAGCGTGTTGGCCGTGCTTGTTGTCAGGCAGCGTGTCGCTGTGTGAAGCGCTCAGGTGGCGATAAAGTCTCGTTTGGAGCAGGAACTCAGGTGATTGTTCACACCTGTAAGTGTGTCGTCTTTATCCTCCGGCTCAGAGTTAATGACAGTCGAGCTTCAGGCTGGTGCACATCTGTAACCACGTCGTGTGTTTCTGTGAGTGTTGTTGTGACACGACTGCTGTGAGCGTTCTTCAGGTCAACGACCAAACTCAGAAAAGTTAACGTGTTACCGCTCTAACTAACATGTGTGTGTCATGTGATTCTAATGTGACTGTTTTAGTGTGAGACAGAGTGAAACGGCGTGCGGCAGTTTTCACACTGACATTTGTTGCTGTGTGAAAACTGGAAGCTACCAGAAAGTGGACTTTGTAACGTGTCTTTGGTCGCTCTCCACACGGCGATAAATATACGTCTGTGCAAACCGTAATGAGCCGCTCGAGCTGATCTGCAGTCAGTGTGTGGTCAGTGTGACCACGTCGTCTGGTGGAGGACGGGAAACGGTGTTTGGGGACGGAAGCAAACTGATAATCAATAGCTCAGGTAAAAATCAATCAATCAAACAGTTTATCAGGTGTAGAACCACGTAAAGTAGAAACTGACAAAACATTTTAAATAAAGAAATGTGCTCTCGTGTAGATCTACAACAGAGATGAGCTTCCAGTTCATCACTTTGTGCTGTGACGCTTCGCGTTGTGTGACTGCTGGATATAAGATCCTGTTTGGAAGTGGGACCAGGTTAACCACTGAAACCAGTGAGTGCGGAAACGTCCACATTCTTTCAGTTTTACTGTTTTTTAATAGCAAACGAACAAAATCCGGTTTGATTAGTAAACATCACATTTACATGTTCAGCAGAGTTTAAACACAGAAAAGGAACAAAATAGGAAAATACACCGAAGCCCTTTTTTCTCAGCACAGCGGAGTTCACATTTATAATAGAAGTTAAACTTCATGTATTTTTACATGAAAGATCAAACAGCTTCAGGGCATCCTTTCCTCACTTTGTGTTATTGGCCTTCGTGCTGTGTGAACGCCGGCTTCCAGAAAATAAGCTTTGGGCGAGGAATCGGAGTAACCGCTGAGCAGAGTGAGTCACGATGAAGTGTGTTGAATAGAAGTGCATCTGAATGCACTTCAGATGCACTTCTGAAGTGCAGAAACACGACTGATGGGAAACACCAAACGTCTAAACGTAACTACCCAGATCTGAGGTTACGTTGTTTGGTGTCGGCCTAAAACGTGTTCATATTAGAAGTCCAGTAAAAGCCTGACCTGTGTGTGTGACATGGGTCAGGTCGGAGTAAGTGAGCATGCCAGAGAGCTGACCCGAGCGTCTTTAGCAGTTTGATTGTTGATGAAAGTATCAGACGTTGGTGACGTTGTCACTTTGTGCTCACTTTGTGTTATTGGGCTTCATGTTGTGTGAATGCTGGGCAGAAGCTGATGTTTGGAAGAGGAAGCAGGTTAACGACTGAGCCCAGTAAGTGTTGGCACACATCAGTCACGTCACTTATTTACTGTTGTCATGGTTATAATGAAAGATCAATGGATAAAAAACTGAGCGCTTAAAATAGTTTTTCTGTAAACAAACGAGGAAAAACGAAGCTTGACATCAGATTTACGGCTCGTTGGTCTTCGCTCACGTTAACACACAATAGAAACCTTTATTCTTGCACGTGGATCAGTGTGTTTGAAGGCTGTGCTGCTGAAGGAGATTTCGTCACGGTTGGTGCTGCGGTGTGAAGGCCGGCTCTTACGGTCGCCTGCTGTTCGGCTCGGGCAGCACACTGAACGTCCACGGCTGTAAGTTTCATTTTAAATTCAACTACCAGCTACATTCTACTCACTGCAATGTAGTGAGTAGAATGTGTCATTTATGACAATTTCTCACCAGTAACTTGTCATCTTTGCAACCTCAAAGATGTTTGGACGCGACAGCTTTGAGCTGTTTGTAGTGAGTGTGAACAGTGAACGTGCATGGCTGAGGCGGTGTGTTAGAAACACTTTACCTGCAAACCGTGAGAAACACAGGAGCAGGCAGTCCGTTTACATCCAGACTGCATGCTGCTCCAACATCAGGCGATCACGATGAGCGTGCACCACAGCCCAGCTCACTGAGCGCCGCTCCTGCAGGCTGATGGTTGTTGCTGAGCTCGTTCGTGCTGTGTGACGACTGGAGGAGGACAGAAGGTGACGTTTGGTGAAGGAGCTCTGCTGACTGTAGAAGCAAGTAAGAACTAACAGACAGCTCAGACTGAATGAGTGACTCGTGGTCTTAATGTTCAGTGATTAGTAAAGTAACCACGGTCTGATGTGGGTAACACTGTAACACTGTGACTCTGATGTTGCCATAGTCAGCTGTGAGTTTGGACACTCGTTTGTGAGCCGACTGAAGCGTCTCGATGATGTTTCAGGCTGTTGTTTGAACACTCGGTGGTTCCTCAGTGATGGTGCTAAATCCTCACAGTATCACAGAAGGGTGAGTGTGTGTTGGTCGTGCTTGTTGCCACGTTGTTTGGAGCAGGAGCTAAAGTGATTGTTGGAACCTGTGAGTGTGCTCGTCTTTATCCTCTGACTTTGATGACAGTTGAGCTGCAGGCTGGTGCACATCTGTAATCACAGCATCTGCATCCCTCTCTCATCATATGAGCTCACATTGCAAATACTGACAAAGACTACTAAAAAAGCCGTAGTTTACGCAGCTCAGTGTACCTCCATGTGTTTGTGTCAGAGGCACAGACATGCTAACTGAGCCTCTGTGGGCTGCATGCTCCACTCAGGTTCAGGGTTAGCTCGTCAACACTGTGTGGCTGCGGCTTCTGCTGGAGGATGGAGGTTTGTGTTTGGGGAAGGAACCGCACTGATCACCAACAGCAGTGAGTAAAAGTTTAACAAAGTGGACGTAAGGCTGAGGTCAGAGCTGAGCTTGTGTAGTTAACACGTGATCTTCTCCACCTGCACGTCTCTCCTCTGACTCAGCGAGTGTTTCGTCCGTTTTGGTCACTGACAGAGAAAAATGCCTCATGTTTACAGTCTAAACGTGCTGCTTCTGAATAATAACAGTTTCTACCTGAACACACGTCTGATCCAGACGGCGAGTTGTGAAACAAATATTTATATGTATGTAAAACGTCCTCATGAACCCAGAACTGAGTATTTCTGTGTGCCCAGGTGGTGTTTGGTTCAAAAACAAGACTTAAAGATCAAATATCTGACAAATGATAATTATAGTAATTATAACACTTCAGTTTAAATGAAACATTTTTAAATGAAACGATTCATTTAGTGACAAACGTGACCAGCTGTGAGTCGATCAGGTTTGTGTGAAGCAGCTTCGTGTTGTGTGAATGTGCAAAAGGTCCTCTTTGGCAGAGGAACCAGGCTAACCATCGACACCAGTGAGTGTTACTGCAGATCACTAATCTGACTTGTGCCACTCGTGTTCTGCATCTAAGTTAGAAGATAAAAGTCTGACAAAGTGTGATTGTAACCAAACTGATGAGCACCAGAGTTTAAATGAATGTCTGAGAAACACATGATGTGTAAGCTGGGCTTAGGTCCAGCTCATCGTCTGCTCCGTTTGTGTGAAGCAGCGTCCTGTTGTGTGAATGCTGGAGGTGGAATTAAGATCACATTTGGGAGAGGAATCAGATTACTCACTGAACCCAGTAAGTGCTTGTTATAAAACATTAATATTATTACATAAATCGTCACCGTGAAGCTAAGAACAACATTTAGAAACGGACAAACTGAACTTTATCTGTTCTTTAAACGGTAGAATCAATGTGAGCAACAGTAAACTGCACAAGAGAAAAACATCATGAATGACGACGGATGAAAATGACTGAAAATATTTCACAGCTCATTTATGAAAATTCATGTTGTGCAACAACCGTAGCTGTAAACGTTGTTGTCGTTAGAAACCAATCACTGAATCAGTGTACATGTAATTATTTATATTATTGTGTTTTTTAACCAAGAAAAACAAAGACTGTAAAGAAGGATGGCATGTTCAAATTCAAACAAAAGCTTTCCAGCTAAAACGACAACGTGAGTGTGTGTGTGATGGAGCTTCATGTTGTGTGAATGCTGGAGGTGTCACTAAGATCGTCTTTGGCAGAGGAATCAGATTACTCACTGAACCCAGTAAGTCCTGATACTGAACCCAGTAAGTCCTGATACTGAACCCAGTAAGTCCTGATACTGAACCCAGTACGTCCTGATACTGAACCCAGTACGTCCTGATACTGAACCCAGTACGTCCTGATACTGAACCCAGTACGTCCTGATACTGAACCCAGTACGTCCTGATACTGAACCCAGTACGTCCTGATACTGAACCCAGTACGTCCTGATACTGAACCCAGTAAGTCCTGATACTGAACCCAGTACGTCCTGATACTGAACCCAGTAAGTCCTGATACTGAACCCAGTAAGTCCTGATACTGAACCCAGTACGTCCTGAACGGGTCTTCCATCAGAGCCACGTTAGCTCCAGTTAAAAACAGTATTTTTAGCCATTTGAGTGAAGTTGTGGAGGGATTATGGTGCAGGTGTGAGTATGTCTGTGTAGCTCCAGATTAGTGCACTGAGGTGTGTGACATCAGGCTCTGGTGTTAACACCATCATCGACATTATTCACTCATGACAGTAAGTTTAGAGGTGGAAACAACAACTTTAATTATTCTTAAACGCAGCATCTTCATGTGACTCAAAAGTATCAAATGTAAAAACAGTGTTCTCTCAGCGCAGCCTGGTTTAGTTTGGCACTGGTTTTGGTCCCAGTGCTTCCTGCTGTGTGAATACTGGAGGTTTAAATAAGATGGTCTTTGGGAGGGGAACCAGACTGACTGTTGAACCCAGTAAGTGCTGACACTGAACACAAATACAGCCAGAATGAGACAAACGTGATTGTGTGTATTATTGTAAATTGTCACGTAAACGTCCATCGGAGCATTTTAGGTGAAGTTGGTTCCAGTTAAAAACAATATTTATTTCCATTTATGAGTGAAGTTTATAATGAAAAACATCTAATCTTCTAATAATAACAACAACAATGAAACGAAAACCTAAAAAGTAAAAGAGCAGCTTACACTGTGCTCAATAACAAACCATAAACACACGTTGAAGTATATTTTCAGTGTTCTTATGTCAAATATATTTCAACATGTGTTCATCGTGATGCTATTGATCCACGCTGAGTTTGTGTCACGGAGCTTCCTGCTGTGTGACCTCCGGGCAAAAGATGTTCTTTGGAACAGGAACCAGGCTAACGACTGAAGCTGGTACGTCTGAGACACAGTCACAGATCATTCATGTGGAAGGTTTCTAACGAAGCAAAAGTAGGTCCCATGTTTAGAAAAGGACAGAAATGTTTCAGCATGATTCTAAGTTTCTGCTCCCTTCAGTTCATTTGAACACAATGTAACGTTTAGTGAGATAAAAAGTACAATAAATTCCATTTTGTGCCATTAAAGTAGTTCATAATTGCTGCGGTGGAGGGATTATGGTGCAGGTGTGAGTACGTCTGTGTAGCTCCAGATTAGTGCACTGAGGTGTGTGACATCAGGCTCTGGTGTTAACACCATCATCGACATTATTCACTCATGACAGTAAGTTTAGACGTGGAAACAACAACTTTAATTATTCATTCAGATTATTACAAATCCTGCAACAAACCCAGGAAATATCATGATTACTGCTGATGTTCACATTAACTTTAATGGTTTGTAGTGACTAATGGCTTATCTCACATTGTTAGTGTTGTTGGATTATGGTGTGGGTTTGAGTGGGTCTGTGCAGTGCTACACTTTTGCACTGAGGCGTGAGATTGTGTGACATCTGCTGTGAACCAGATCTTTGCACGTGGCTCTAAGCTGAGTATTAACTGCAGTGAGTTATTCACAAACGAGTTTGTCTTACTTACACAAGTGTTTGTAGTGAGCAGTCGCACTGAGACGCTGGTGGACCACTATATTTGTGTATTTGTGTATTTGTGTATTTGTATGTGGCACAGCTGCTCCTTGTTTCATATCCAGACGTATTATTTCAGTGAACAATACAAAAAATGACCCTGAATGTAAATAACCTTAATGATCCACAAGCTCAGAGCAACAACAGTTAGGGTAACATGTTACTCATATTCACTCTTCTGTCCACTTGAATGGGATTAAGAGATTTCAGCTGTACTTGTCAGTAAGTCAGGCTTACGTGCCGCGACTGTGACAGCGGTGCACTGTGGGTGATCTTTGGACGTGGCACTAAATCATTGATTCATGACAGAAAGTTACATTTTTTATTTAGTGGTGAAAAACTGAGTATTACAAATCAAATCAACCTCTTCAATGAGATGTAAAGTAATCATCTACAGACAGCATTTTCATGGAAATCCAAAGCAGCGAATGTAAGAACACGGCTGTCAGAGAGCAGTGTGTCTGTCTGGCACTGGTTTTGGTCCCAGTGCTTCCTGCTGTGTGAATACTGGCACATATAAGATGTCCTTTGGGACGGGCACCACACTGACTGTTGAACCCAGTAAGTGTTAAAGGATTAATCACGATTATTTTCATTCCTGCAAACATTTAGATTCATTTTGATTGTGTTACGCTGATGGATAGAAACTTCCAGCTTGACTGAGATGTAAAAAGTTCTGTGTGACCAGAGACCGACTTTATCGGCTTATTGATCAACTACAATGTAAACCTCAAAGATTTAGCTTTAAAGAGGTGCTCATGACAGTGATGTTTATGTGCTGCAGCCTAATACTGTGTGACATACACCAGCGGTGGCAACAAGGTTGTGTTTGGAAGCGGCACCAACGTGAATGTTATTGACAGTAAGTTCAGTTCTTTTAGTGATGGAAACCCGAATACGTGAAAAAGTATTACACATCGTCGCTACATGAGTATTACTCACATGTGTATGTATGTGTAAATCGATATTTTGATGGTGTCTAATGACTAAACAGCGGTGTGCATCACTGCTGTGGGGATTCTGCTGGGAGCAGCTTCATGTGGGAACCAGATTAAACGCTGAGCCCAGTCAGTAAATGTAACATTCACCATTTAACAGATGAATACTTTTATTGTGTACGTATGTGTAAAATCACTTTAAATGAATGAAATGAGATTTGAAGACATCCACTAAACTAAGAGAAACTAGTTTATTTGAAAACATATAAAAATGAGCTATAATTGTACAATATGGTACAAACATATGTCTCATTTATGTTTCAGCAAAAACTTATTAGTACAATTAAATGTCATTATTTCAGCGTAATTCTTGTAAAATGAAAACAGTTACATTAATGATTGTTTTGTGAAGCCCTGCTGTCGTCGGGCAGATTAGTGTGCTGAGGCTTGACACTGTGTGACGTACAGCGGGGGTGCGAGCAGGACTGTGTTTGGACGTGGGACCAAAGTACACGTTAGCGACAGTAAGTCCGCTTCTTTCTCGGGGGGGGGG
>VURO01026401.1:7108-26257 GCA_015108175.1 Pelvicachromis taeniatus
CCCCCCCCCCCCAAAAAAAAAAAAACCAAAAAACCCCACAACAACAACAACAGAATTTTGCTGTTAATTCAAAGATATTTTCCATTATTTTTGTTGTTTTAATTACATGCCAAAGATCAAGGAAGGAGTTGCAAGTGCTTTTCATGTTTACACCGTTGTTTCTTTATAGAGAAAGTCTAACAGCAATGCTTTTTGCTTTGATTTACTACATCAGCACTTCTTTATGATGCACAAACCTGGAGACTTAAGGAGAACACATCAGCTTTTTTAAAAAGCTTATTAGGTGATCGACCGACTTGTCTGACCCGCTGAGATTTATCTGATGTGTATGTAGCCCACAACGTAAAATTAGTTTGATATCCCTGCTCTACAGTCTTTATAACAAGAATAACTGATTATGACCATTTCACTATTAAAACATGACTGGCACATGTGCACACTTATAAAGTAAAGAGATGGTACAGGCAAAGGAGAGGTATTTACAGCTCAACTTTAATGTTAGCACATTGTATCTTTTTAGATATGCAGTTTTAGGGGGAGGATGCCCTCATTGTGGATTACTTCAAGAGCATCAAGCTACATATAACTTATAAGAAATTTAACGCCTAAATGTACATTTTATCCATTTAGCTTATAACACAGGTAAAGTTTATAGCAACTAAAAAAATTAATGAAAAAAAAAAAAATTGTTTTACTAACATTGGACAGTTTGACTAACAAACTTTCAAGAACCTGAAAAATGAAGCCTGCTTCCTGCTGACAAATAGTAAATATTATCTGACAGCATATTTAACAACAACAACAACAACACTAATTTGTCATCGAGCCTTACGATCATCCTAAAATCAGTATCAGAATTTTCACAAACAAATGATGGGCCATGTTTGCTGCCTAGCAGTGGTGAAAGTGGAGGCGTTATATTGTAATAACTGGTCAGTTTAAATCAGGTTAAATGAGGTGCTAACTATCACTTTGTACAGTAGCAGATAGTCACACAGTAGGAAAACTAAAGCTATAGTATCCATGTTATACAAAATTAATTTTGGCATTTTCAATGATGCAGTCATTAGACTGTCAATCTACAACAAGGAGGTTCTGGGTTTGAATCAGTCGGCCAATTCGGGCCTTTCTGTGTGGAGTTTGCATGTTCTCCAGATGCATCGGCTCTCTCGGGGCACTCAAAGGAAATGCATACATGTCCAAGTAATTTGTGATTCTAAAATGACCCTTAGTATGTATATGAGACTATAGTTGTTCATCTCTGTGCTAGCTATATGATGGGTTGGCAACTTGTCGAGGGTGTGTCTGGTTTGTTGACAAATGACAGCTAGGATAAGGCTGCATGCCTAGGTTGGATAAGTACCGTATATCTTCCATTAGTAGCCTGTCTCTTTTAAACGCCGGTTTCTAAAAAACGTCAGTTTGAAAACATGTCACGACAAATAGACGCCGGTCTCCAATAGTAGCCGGGTGACCTTCGACCCGGAAGTCCCTCCACGCCGTTGTCGGTCCTCCTGCGTCTCATCACTCGGCCAGCTGTTTCCAATCAGCTGTCATCTACGACCAGCAGCATTTAAGCTGGATGCGCGGCAACCGTCGAAGTGGGATTATTACACTGACCTGGAAATGTCGGCTAGCGAACCTGCTAACTGTGATTTTCTGGTCTTTTCCGTCCTCTCCTGGAGAGTTGGGCGGAGAGAAGTTTCGGAGAGCACCACTCGTGCACTGGGCTACCACAGACAAGGAGACACTCGGGAGCAAAGGAGGAGCACAATTGGGAACTGCATTATTTGTGAACTGTTGGAATACGTTGTGGAGCACTGCAAGTAAACACACTGTCTTTTCACCTCAGTCTAAAAACCGCGCCTGGGTCCTCTTTCCCTCTCACTTCCGCGACAATTCCGTCTGAGAAGGGAATAACCGCCGGTCTCTTTTAAACGCCGGGCTGACCAAATAATTTTTTTAATAAGCGCCCGAGCTACTAAAGGAAGATATACAGTATTTATTTATTTTTTTAATGCATGGATCTGAATTTGTTGCACATTTCATATAGATATAGCAGTGCAGCATCACTGATTTAGAAGAGAGCTGTTCTGACAGCTGAGCACTAGCAATAATGATTACTGGCTGGAAGACAACAAAATGTCCATGCTTCTAGCCTTTTCTGCACTGTGCCACAGGGTATGTTGAAAGGATAATAAATCCATAATTTAATTGTACATGTACAATGACAAAGGGCTATTCTATTCTATTGAACCTCTTAGGTTTTGCTTTGCTCTATTCAGTCTAATATAGTTGGATGTTTAACTAGACTTTACTAGCTAGCCTGAAGGACCCATTAAGAAACATTGTATTGGCATTTCTGATGCATTCAAGGTTAAAACTCAGTATCTGTAGCTCTCCTCTTGTACCCTTTAAAAAATGTTTAAACATCACATTGCTGATCTTGAATTTGATATCCATCAGAAAACAGAATTAAATTAAATAATGATAAATACCACTCAGAGTGGATAGTACAAAACTCCAGGAGTCATTTGTTTTTTTATACACAGAAGTCTCCTTCAGGTACTAGCACCTCCTGTCCTTTTTGTGTCCAGTCTCTTTAGCTACACTCCAGCTGTCCAAATTGTCATTTTCCCCAGATAGGTTAACAATCACGCTTTTTTGTAACTACTGTAGAAACAGGTTAGGTCAACACATTCATTTCAAACACTGGGCAGACCGTTTCACTGTAACTACATAAAAGGTCCTTTATCAGGAAATACAGTACACCCTGCAACCAATCAAACTAGAGCATTCACCCAGACCATGGCATAATGACCCAATAAACATGTTATGGTTACAGAGTGGCGTCTAATCTACAGTAAGAGTCTCATATTAGAGATAATGTACCCTACTGTTGTTTCCTAATGGAAAACTGGATGAGCTAATAGAATGTGGTCATCAACATATTCCGAGCATAGCACCTCTGCACATTCACAACAATGAGTCACCCGAGAGTGGGGAAAAAGGAATATAATACATCAAGCATTAATGACCTATTCCAGGCACTTCCAGGAGACGAGAAAGGCAACATCTTGAAGACATAAAATCTGTAGGCATTAAGATTGGCGTGTTGTGTTTTTATTTTGTTGTGAGATCCGGAGGCAGTTCAGGAATCAGCAGCAGTAAGCTCTTTTGTTTTTGTGCAATGATATGGCACTGTATTAATGGGTTTTAGAGTTGGACTAAAAACACAGAGGTTGATATTTCGATGTGCGTATTTAAACTGTTCCAGCATTAGCGGCACATTTTCAGCTGCAGAGGAGGCCACTAGCTAAATGAATGTATAAAGAACCTAAACACACATACAGTGCATCTCTGAGCTCTGATGGGGGGGAAGAAAGCAGGTGGCCGGTACATATTTGTGCTAAAGCCCGCAGTCACAAGGAGACAGAAAGGGCATTGGGAAAGGAGGGAGGCAGAAATGAGGCACAGGAGGTGGAGACATGATTGCAGCAGCACATAAGGAGGAAGCAGGCAGGTAGGGAGGGGACAGGAGTGCAACGAAACTACAGCACAGTAACTCGCCGTGTTAAAGGCACTACTCACACCTCATCTCTACTGTCTACGTGGGATTCATTCACTAACTGCAGTCTCACTGCTCCACTTCTATACTGCAGTTACTGGCCATTGTTATCACATGGGACACTGTTGCAACACAGTACCCTTGAGAGTAGTCAACCATAAATGTGACGTCTGGTGATAAACCTAGAAGGCATAAATTGCTCAGGCACTGTTAAAGGAGGGTGATCTTACTTTTTAGGTCTCTGATGAAGGAGACAGGCTTAATGGCATTGCCTGTGTTGGCAAAGGCTTGGATGATATGGTTCTGCATAACACAGATCATACAGAAGCCTGACTGGTGACCTGAAAAACAAAGAGGAAGAGGACTTACACATAACATAAAACTATAAGCAGGTGTTAGCATTAAAGACAAAAACAATATCATTTAAATCAAATTTAAGGGTTTAAAAGGCATTCCACATTGCAATGTTCATCTTCTATATAGAGTCTGTTTGAATCAGATGATCAAATCAAGTAAGAAATGCTCCAGATAACGAATGTCTCGATGCATGCACAATCATCCAGGTAAGGAAATCCCTGGATGATTGGGAGCTCCAAAATAAACTAACTAGCTGAACTAAATGAAGCTACAGTTCTTGTTTTTCCCTTCTTCAGGCACACACAGGGATATAGGCCAGGTAAAAGTAATTCCCCAAACTGTGTGAGAAATTGTTAGTGTTGAAGAAAAAAAGAAAAAAAAGAAAAAGTAAATGGGATAGTAAATCTACTCACAGACACGGCTGTGCTCCTTTGAGAGCAAGTAGTTGGCAAGTGGCGGCGTGTAGGTGAGACACTGCACTGTGGAATTGAGGAAGCAGGTGTTTCCAAGGTTATGGAGACCGGCTCCCACCCTGTATACACGCTCCCACTTAAGGGTGATCTTGTTCCCTGGAAAGAGCATCTTCTGTGGAGCAGGGATCCCATCACTCTGGCCCCCAACTACATTCTCTAAGACTAAAGAAGGGGTACAGACAATTTTGTGACATTAGCCGAGGACAGAACGGGAAAACTCAGCTTTCAAGTTAAGCATCAAAGAACAAATGGTCAAACATGGAAAATGTCAGACCATCAAATTCTGCTCAATTTTCACTTCATTTTGAGAGCTTACCTTGCCTCTTAATTTGAGCAGGCTCTGTGGCTTTCTGCGCGGTAGCACCCTCAGTCCTTGGATTGAGGATCACATACTTGTTCTTTAGGCTGTCGAGCTGATAGGAGAACCCCTTGGTGGCAGGTTCAAACTCTATTTTCTGCAAAAGGACCTTCTTGGCAGAAGAGGCCAATAGCTTGTTGAGGTCGCCCTCATCGCCTGTGTCCTTTCGGCCAGGTTTTAAAGCCTCCTTGAGTTTATCCACTATCGGCATTGTTGGAACATTACTGTGGGAACAAACAGATTGTGTGTCAGCATCATTTCACGAGTCTGCACAAAAATAAATAAATAATAAAAAGTACCATTTCAAAGAAATCAATGATATGCCATTGTTTTTTTATACCTGCAAAAAAATAAAAATAAAAAAATGCTCACAGAAGTACTTTGTTTCACATGAGCAAAACTAAACCTAAAAACTAAAAGGTAAAATGCTCTCAGAGCTAATAAATTAAGCCCGTTTGATTTTCCTCCAGTGGGTACCTCCCTAGGCACATTTTCTGACATCACCTTACAAGAGATATAAGGACTGAGTGCTTCCAGCTGGGTCTTGGCAGCTGTCCCTGCAGTTATGCAAGGCATCAGATGTTAGTAACATAGGGTGGGGGAGTGTATGGGATAGGAAAGAGAGAGAGAGAGTATTTATGCTTACACATAAGGTGTGAGCAGCTGTTGTTAACTGCCAGATTACATTTATACAACCAATACAAGTCACACTTTGACTGAATCTAAATTTTCGTCATCATCTCGACTTCAATGAGTGCATAATCAGTACAACTGTGGCTCCTTGAATTGTGTCACAACAGTGAGGGATCTATGGGAAAATAAGTAAAAAACAGTAAGCCTAAAAGCAATTCCATGTACTGTTTCTACATATAAAGAGAAGCTTAATGTACACACAGGACCATTTTAGTGTTGAGAACTGCTGCTCTACACCAGGCAGCTAAGTAAAGGAGCTCTGATTAACCACTGATGAAGAGTGTTAGTCGATCAAGTTGACTGGCCGGCTGACGGCAGGGGGAAGAAATGAAGAGATCAAAGTCCAAAGGAAAGAGTGACACATTGTTTACACAGCTGATCACTGCAGTTAACAGAGAGTAACTCCAAACTATGGGAGCATTAGAGGGTAGGAGAGTAGGGTGACCTGCAATCCCTCAAGTAAAACATTCAACTATCAATCGCTGAACCCGTGGCTTACTTTTTAAACTTACGAGTAACACATTATTACACAGCACAGCCAAGCCATATTTTGATGGTGAGTGTGTAAAACAGTCAATCTTCTCTAAGTTTACCAATACAAATGAGACACTCCCCCAGAAAAAGACAACAAAACATCTAAGGAAAAAAACAAACAGAAGCCAAGATTACATCAGAGACAATACAGCACTATGACTTACTCATCAGAGTAGGCAGTGACATCATGAAGAGAGAAGGAGGACCGAACATGCATTGTATGCACAAGGGCATGCTGACCTTCACATGCTGCTGATACTGATACAACTAAGAAGCACAGAGCCCCACAGAGAGAAGGAGCTAACTGCAGTGATGCAACCATCCAAACAGGCAGCTGTACTGATGCACTGACCAAAACACGGATGTCTAATTATGTCACGTTACTGATAACACACCGAAACTTTCTAAATGCTGTTTGGGATATCCTGGTGGCTTAACTAATAAATGATGCCATTTAAGAGACGGGTCATTATAATGTGAGTGAATGTTTTCACAAACTGTAATAATCTGGGAACAATAACTTACATCTATGCTTTGTTGTTGTTGTTTTTTTAAGTATTAATTCAAAAAATAAAATGAATACAATTTCTTGTCTTGTCAATCCAGCTTAGATCAAGCATAAAATTACACTGGTAAACCTTTTTAACCTCCTAATACACTAATTCTTTCATGGCATGGACTTTTAATTTCTATTTGAGCTGATTGGGACCTGATGAATGTAAAAACAAAGAATTATCTTTTTACCTGATGTAGTTTCTGAGAAAAATGATATCCACATATGAGGAATGATTAATGAGTAATGATGTGCAAAACTCTTTATTTGGTGTCTGAACACAGCAGCATTTTTCCTGAGTACAAAAAGAAAATGAAGTGTTGCTAACAGTTGCAGGAAGACGTTTGTCTGTAACAAAGAAAATTAAGTAAAAGATTTCTGAACATCGCATGAAACACGAAACATTTCACTCCAAAACTGCTACTTCAAACGTGGGAACATGTTTAAACCTGTATGTGTAACATTTCACCCAAAACGTGATGTCCACATATGTGGACACCAGTTCCTAGTTGGTTAATATTAAGAGTACTTAGATATCTTGTGTAAAATGCCAGGGAAAAAAACAAACAAACAAACAAAACAAAAAAAAGCGATTTAAGCCAACTTTAAGTTTCCACGTTGTGGTGTACTTTATGTTAGCATGGCTTCATTTTCCACTCATTGAGCATAAGGTCTTGTTAAGCCATTTTGCCTATGTAATCAATATGCAGTGCAATATTAAAATAAACATTAAGGTACGCCTAATTTAAAGTCTATTTACAGGGGTTAAAACAATATAAAACCTGGTTGTCTCCTATTTTGAAAGGTAATCCTCACACTGATATGAAAACATTTCATTCAATTTGTAGGAATACAACTGATGTTGAACTTCAATTTAGATGTTTCCATAATACAATGAAATTGTATTCATTTTATTTTTTGAATTAATTAACCTGTAAAAGACAGGTTGACTCCATATTTCACAGTCAAGTTTGGAGAATCTCAGTTTGATCCTGAGACACAGTTCCCCCTGGGACTGCATCACAAAGGGCATCCTGCGTAAAAATCTGCCAAATCAAAAATGTGGTGCAAGCCCTTCTGAATAAGTGAGCAACTAGCAAAACTAGCTTTTTCTTGTGTAGGATAGAATTGAATTGGTTTATAAGTGCTTTTATGGACAGTCAGCAGCTAATAATAGCTACTAATATTTAAAAAATAATCTTTAAAAATATATTATTGCAGGAGACAGTAGCATTTCTTTCAAGTACTCTCACATGAATACTTGCATTACCCACTACTGTCTCTTTATTTGCCTTTTGTATAATATTTATACATAGTTAAACAGGACACTTTTTTGAATATATAAAAAGGCAATATATCATAAAAACACCTATTTATTTACAAGGTGTCACCATGAAGGGTAGCTCTACATGCTTTATTTATTTATTTACTGTTAATGCCAAATGCGCCTAGAGAGCTTTATGTCTCCTCCCGGGACTGAACAGGAAATCTTTCTCTTGTTGAGCCACAGAAGCTTTGGATAATTAAAATTACTTACTCAGCATAAATTGCAACTACAATAATTCACAGGACTACTCAAGCGACATTAAAAAAAGCTATAAACTATTAAAACAAAACACCAGAATATGAAAATATGCATTCAGCCGTCACCATCTCCCATATCTGTTCCAAGTCACCCACCACCACTAGAGGAGCATTGGGTACACGCTAAAAAGTCAAACCCACTGCAGCACCACATGGCGCTTTCCACAGGCAAGAACTGCTCTTAAAAAAACAAAAAAACAAAAAACTACCATCCTATATGCTTTTAAAACTGAACACGTATGATGGTTGAGATCACTCTCAAAGAACGTGAAGTACCACACGCTGCAAAGTTTTGTGTAATGACACCAAAAACACGTTGACTACTCCAGTTTTAATAGACAGATTTACAAAAAGCTACTCCCTCGCTTGCTTCAGCAGACTCCCGCAAGCACACACTCAAAGAGCAGAGAGAGATCTCACCTCTTAAATCCCCCAGCTTATTGTTTTGATTTTTTTTTCTTAATGTCGTTAAGAGCTCTATGCAGTAGCCGGAGGAGCTGCTCACCTACTGGTCCCACCAACATGGGCCAATCACCAAAGCTTGAATGCTAGTTTGCTTATCTACAGCCGCAGCTAATTTCGACCTGAACGGTTTAAAACTTAAACAGGAAGCGTCACTAAATATCGCGACTGCTCGATATTTAATAGTTTATCTGTCCATGCTGCGACTGCTTCGTATTCTGCTATTTTTTCGTTTAACAGAAGAGCAACGCGGTTAGCAGGCGAGCTAACTTAACGTGGCGAAAGCCAGCCTCCCTCAGTGCTGCAATGTGGTTAGCATCGCAGCGTCCAGGTAGCTAACAAACCTCCCTAACCGCCACCTCCCGGCTCTTAGCCTAACGACAGCACTACGTAAACACGCAGCGAACAAATATTACACGAATATGCCTTTCCGTTCACTTACCTTTCACTCAGTGGGACAAAATAATTTAAATTAGAAGCCTCTGCTTCCTCAGATGAAGCTCTCCAATCTGGTATTTTCGCCCATGCTGCATTATGAGAGGGCGATAGAAAAAAATGACTGACAGGAATCACGGACCAATCAGAGCACAGGTCACGCTGTAGCCGAAAGGTTCAGCCAATCGGCGACTACCGTGACGTCGATCTGTCGGGGGAGAACTACACGTGACTTCCAGCCATCGCTGTTTACCATTGATGCGCGATACCTGCTTATGTTTTTTATGTAACAACAAAAACGCGCGGAAACATGACAGGGCCTGAATCACGCCGCTACTCATGCTCATGAAAATTCCCAGAGGAAGGTTAAATTATAAAAACACCCCCCTGTTTACGTTATAAGATTTTTCATTTGCTTTTATTTATAAGAATGCATTTCATTCGATTGCCATTGCAAAGATCAGCGGTGTTTTCATAAGAGCAGCACATTTTACTATGAGAATAGTAACAAATGTACATTCTATAGTGAAAAAGGATTACATGCTGTGAAATGCTGAATGAGCTCATGTTTGCTTGATCTGGGCACATGGATTGGCTCGTGAATGTCACGTTGCTGTTGTCTCCACTAGGCGGCAGCAGATTGCCTCAAACGAGTCTCTTAAATATTGAATCTTAAATAATGAATGATCTGCATTAAATGCACATTTCTAGACAGTTAGATTTAGCAGCACAGTGTGCACGCTGTATGTACTGGTGTGAAAATACTGAGCACACCAAAAGAGGTTTTAGCATTTAATTGTAAAGGTCAAATGTACAGTAATGTTTTGGATGGCTATGCATGCAAAAGTAATTTTATCTTTCAAAAAAGTCACACGCGAAACCACCACAGCATACTTTACAGTTTCAAATGAAGAATCTTTTTACACTCTCATATTAATTATTCAAGACACATTTGTGCCACACTGATGGCAAGCTTAGTACCTCTGTGAGAAAAATGATTGGTTACAATCTGTTATTTCCAACAAAAATGTATTTTACTAATGCTATAAAAATATCTGGCGTTCTTTATATAAATATACTGCTAAGAAAATTATGGGAACACTTAAACAATCTTGTTGTTTTCCGCTGACCAAGCCAATGTGTCATTTAATTTTTTTCCTGCAGTATATACACAAACATACTTTTACATATTTTATTTATCAAAAAAAAATAGAATTTAGGTGTTTCTCCCAATAGTTATGAAATATATTACCTTAAATAAAATATGTGCTAATACTAAAGTATTACAGAGCCTAGAGCTGTGAGATATACAGTATATGCAGAATCAAAACAAGCAAAACAAAAAACAATGGAGGATTCAATCCTCTTTTAATTCCAACATGTTTTTCATTACAGACAATATGACTGTTGTGATAATTATGTTCAAAGTGCATTTTTGTCTATTCAGGATTATAGTATAACAAAAACAGTGACTGCGGTCTTGCGATCAACAGCATGCTTTAACACAAATCAGAGTTGCCACACATTTAAAAAGCATGCTCCTGTTCCCTGTGATAGCTCTGCCAGGATGATGATTGTCACCGGTGTTATTTATCACAGCAGATTCAAAGAACTTTGATCAATAAGTAGGTACGTGTTACTTTAATAACAGAACCCTTTAAAACTTGAAGAAAGAATTATAGATTAATAGCTCGGGCAGAAATTGCATCATTTAATAGTGGTGTTTTTTCCCCTTGTTCCAGCTGAAGGAGATGTGGTTTATGAGGATCTGCTTCAGATTCAGGGGCTGGTGTGGCAAAAAGCACTGAGCTCATAAGAATGCTAAGTGAAAACATAAGATCTGCAATTAAAAACATTTTTTTTTTCTTTTTTAGAATCCACTACAGCTTTTTCGATCATTAAAAAAAGGGAATTTGATGAGCGTTTTCTGTTTTTCTGATGTTTCTATAGTGGCATATTTAAACTGCAGACATGTGCACAGTGGTAAAGTTAAGGGTCTTCAATGTCCATGAAATCCTTTTTGGGCTTTGCAGCGCCTCTGTACCAGGCACAAGAGTTATCACTCCTCTTGATGCACGCATAGTGTTTAGCTTGTCCACCATTTTCAGTCTTCTCCAGCAACCAGTCCAACCAAAGGCACTCGGATGGGCTGTTGATCATGCAGGGGATGGAGTTGCAGGAAGTGATCTGAGGATTAGAAAAAGCACAGAGATCGTTACAACATCATGCATCTAGCAGCGATTTGTTTCATACAAATGGGAAGTGATCATCTTAACGTGGTAAATGTAAACTTTAACTACGCCTTAGACTTTGATCATAAATTTTCCATACCCTGCATTCGCAGCCCATTTGATAGCGCTCAGTCAGACCCATCTTCTGAGTGGCAGTCAGGTTCTCCCAGGGTTCAAATAAGCCACACAGAGTGACGTGCATTGTCCCATCAGCCTCCAGCATGCCTATAGTGGAAGAAGAGCATAGTGTAATTCTAGAGGATATATAACAGTCTATAATATCTACAACATGTGTCTTGCAATGCATTGAAAGTCATACCTGTGATTAGAAACTCTTTCTTGCTGTCAGTCTCCAGAGACACTCCACACATCGCAGAAGAGTGAGCTGTGTAGAAGGCATCTATAACATTGCTGGGACCTTTGAACATCTGAGAATTCAAACAAAAATATTTAAATTCCACTGAAGTTTTTATACATGGAAGAAAAATGATAAATACAATAGCTTTGTCCTAAATACCTTGATCTGTTTAATGTCATACTTGAGCCGTTTGATGGAAGCCCCATAGACGTCATTGCCAACATCCACCTCCTGCTTTCCGACTATTTTTGCCCTGATAACTGGAGAAAGACAACAAAAAAAGCGAAAAACCAACTTGCATTAACATTCATTCTGTGTGAATGCCAGCTTTGTAACTGGAACGCTGCTTTGTTATGTTAAAACTGAAATGAACCCGGAGCTATCTGTATCTGATCTAAGCCCTGCCCAGGTTTGGCATGCTGGAGTTGGCCGCAGCACATTGCTGTGGCTTGAATCTGAAGTATTCGCATGTGCCAGGTCCTGGGAAGACAGAGGCACATGAGTGTTTCATCAGCTGCAATCAGAGGGAGGAATGCATGCTGCCTGTTCCCAGGTTCCTGGGCCGACACAGGAGGAAGCCAGTCAGCAGTCTTTGAAAAAGCTGAACTAGAGTGCCCCCCCCCCCAGGCCTCTCAGCCAGCCTGCCTCTCTGTCTGGAGAGAGGTGCTGACATGCAAATCAACCTCCTCCTTTTCTCTCCTGCACTCTGAAGCTGGAAGAGAAAAGCTTATGTGGAAAAAAAAAAGGCTTAAATGACTATACAGATGAGCCGTTGAGCTAAAAATCCTGAGTAGTCAAAAAAAAAACAAAAACATCTTGAGTTTTTCACAGTTCCTGCTCTTTCCACGTGTGTTCAAAATGTGGAAGCACAGTACAGTATGATCACATGTCGCAACCAGACACCCAGCAGTTACTGTATATTCACAAGACTGCAAGAAAGCAAGCGACAGGGCTAACACTAACCAGATGTTCTCTCTCAAGTTCCACTTCATGCCTTGCTTTCCCAAGGTGGCAGCTACTGACTGTCTCTGATTACTCCTTGCCAAATAATATCAAGGCCTTTCATTTGCTTTTTTTAAATATGAAGCTATGAAGATGTGAGCCATATGTGCCCTCATTCATGAGGCTTAGAGAACATCTCCTTTTAAGGGTCTAAAGCATCAATCCTTGACAAAGGGAAGCAAGAGAAAAAAGGAGATTGTGCGCACACATGGAGTGATGCGAATGGGTCCTGAAGCAAGCACGGGAAGGCAGTCACATTGCCGAGGTATTCTTAGCCTAACAACGTGCTGTGTAGACAAGGAGAAGACGGCCCTTTAACGTAAAGAGGGATATAAATATAAGCTGTGTTAGGGATAATCTACAGCAGTCACTGGATTTCTATTTTTCTTTTTTGTTGTTTACATATCACAAAATCCCTCCCTCCCTCGCTCCCTCCCGCCCTCGCCTTGATGCAGAGAGAGGTAGCGGTGCCGAGAAACTCTCCAACTTCTCCACAGAGTGGATTAGCGGTAATCCCCCTTTGCTCCAATGTGTCGAATCAAACAGAGACCTCTTCTCCTACTCCCAAAGGCATGAATTAGAGCAGGTGGAAATAAGCACAGGATGTTAAAGATGAATAAACGGAAAAATACTGAAAGTGGGGTCTTATGCGCGTAATGATATATAATCTTAGCATTTTTTAGAATTAGGTGTAGCTCTTAAGTTACACATACATGAGAAAATAAGACAAGTTATTTAAAGAAAGGACCTTTAGGGTAATTAATGTGATATTCCTTTGACTATTCATGATAGCCACATGCCACCTATTTGATCTGATGCCTTTTTCCTCCACAAACTGCTAGAGCGGTTTAGAAGTACAACTTAATTCTCTGTGCTGGTATACAGTGTGTACGCAAGTTCTTGCCAGGGCCTTGATGTTTACTGGAACAGGCTGACAAAGCCCTTTAAAAATCACAAGTTTCACAAAACTGAAAACCGAAGGAACCATCTAATTTTCTAGTTACTCAAACAATAAACACAATATTTTGCATGCAGTATTGTGGTCATGGGAGGGTTTTAAAAACAAAGCAAAAGCAAATGCATGTCATGTAATTGAAGAGCGTGTACCCTCGTCTTCCTCTCTGAGGAGCCGCAAAGCGGTCAGAGTGCGAAAAAGTAAAGTGCAAATTCAAACTGAGTAACCTACTGATCCTGTCCAAAGAGATACAGAATAATCTGTCATATTCCTTTGTTTTCCTTTTAAAAATGGACAGCTGTAAGGTTTAAATACTCATCACCTCTTCGGTGTGCATGTGACAAGCAAAAGGTCCCAGCCAAGGATACAAATCCCCTTCAGGGAAGAGCATTCAATGGAAAACTCTGCCAACTCAAACACATGAAGCTATGGCCGAAGTTAACTTTAAAATCTCATCATCTATGTCAGCGTTAGTTTTATTATGCCTTGCACAAAAAAAATAAAGCTTTTACTTTCTTAGCGGTTTTTTTTTTCTGTTTGTTTTGTTCTGTTTCT
Source organism: Pelvicachromis taeniatus (assembly GCA_015108175.1). Taxonomy (NCBI): domain Eukaryota; kingdom Metazoa; phylum Chordata; class Actinopteri; order Cichliformes; family Cichlidae; genus Pelvicachromis; species Pelvicachromis taeniatus. The sequence goes on from VURO01026401.1 coordinate 21,227, forward strand.
TGTTTACAGTCTGCATGTGACTGAGGTCATGAACATCACGTTCACGTGCTGTTTTCTAAAGGGGAGTTGCAAGTGTCGCTTGCATCACTCGCACTGCACGGATCAATCCAGTGAGCTATTGCAAGTGGTGTTGGAGTTTTAAGGCAGCTGCTGTGGTTATTTGCACAAATTGTGTCCAGCTCAAAGGACGGAAATCTGGTTTTAATATCAGCTGTGTTTGCACAGCTTGCAATTTATGGTCTGCCTTTGTCCCAGAAGTCGTACCCACTAATGTTAACTTTCTGTTCAAGAGCCAATATGACTCATTTTCTTTCTTCACAAAAAGCAGCACAGATAGTTTTTAAATTTAAAAGGAAAAATAAAGGAGAAAAATAATGAGTGCGGTTTATGAATACCCAACATTCCTCTGCCTCCGCCAAGGAACCAGAAGATAGATTTCCATTTATGAGGAAAGATCGCTCTAACTGTTTTGACAGTGGAACTGTTTACAACAAAACCTGATCTGAGGCGTGTACTAAAAACCAAGCACTACATAGCCAGACTTACTTTGCTGGCTGGATAAAACCATATACTCCAATCTGTGGCTGTTGCTTTTTTCTCCTAATCACATTTTCTTTATCAGGCTCTGTGCTTCCATCTAAGGGGGGCTCTGACAAGACATTTGACTTTTTTCTGCACAAAGTAGACCAACAGCTGCCTTCAGTAAATAGGAACATGTCCATGACATGGACAACTGGTCGTGGTAGATGGTTGCCCCTCCCTGGTTCTGGTCCTGCTGGAGGTTTCATCCTGTTTAATGGGAGTTTTTTCTTCCCACTGTCGCCAAGTGCTTATTGATTTGATTGTTGGGGTTCTCGCAAAATTATTTTCAGGTCTTTACCTAAAAATATAAAACACCTTGAGATAACTGTTGTGATTTGGTACTATATAACAAAAATTTTATTAAATTCAAAATCATTGTTGTTCCAGATACAAGGAATAAAGGGTTAGGAGTTGCAATAGTTACTAAAAGGCACTACTTATCCCTAACATTTTATATTGACTTTCAGCTTATACGAAGGCCCACCTTTAAAAACTCTAAGTGGCACAATGATCTTCCCGCAGTGTGGAAATGAACTACTCTTCAATAAGTATCTGTAATCTCCAGAAAGTGTGTGTGCACCTTTAGCAATACTTCCAAGTCAGTTAACTGTCTTGCATTTATTAAGACATTATCTTGACTCATTTTATTCTACATAGGAATACGATATTTAATACACGTAATTTATTATAACACAAGTGGATGGATCAAGGACAAGCATGATTTTTAACCCCAAGAAGAATAAGTGGACTCGCCCAAGGCTGGTGATGAACTTTATTTTGAATGAGCTTGCTTAATGCAAAATTTCATCACGCCACTGAGGTATCAGTCTATTCATTAACCGTATAGGAGCCGGTGATGTGACATGCCAATGATTACGCAAATTCACAAAACTTCTCTTTGACGGTCGAATAAGTTGTGCAAGTGTGCAACAGTTGACTGCCCTCTCTTTCATCCAGCAATTTTTGCTGGTGCTTTTCTTCTCTAACTAGCTTGAGCCCACTCCTTCACTTTGCCCATACCCCTGAAAACACAAACACAAGAATATTTGCCCAAGAAACTGATTCCCCGAGAGTTTATGTTTGTGCGAGGGTCTATCCATGGTGCTGAAGCAGGAGCGGTGGGTCAAGGTCATGTTAGAAAGTGACTTAAGAGATGAAAATGAGGCGAATCAGTTCTGAGGCTCAGATGACTGTCAGCATCTTAGTTTATCTAGAGTTCTGCACAATCTACCTCATCAAAAACTGAACTCATTTTAATAGGTTCACTTTGTAAAGCCTAAAGCACAAGAAAAAGGTAAGAAGAAAGATAAATTGTCTTCCCTTTTAGTGCCCGGTATCTGACTTTCCATTTCTGTACACTCTCAGGTAGCATAATAAAGCTTATTCATCCTCTTGAGCAATGGAATCCAATGAGTAGAAATCGTTGAATAAGTCACCTTCTGTCCACATGATACACACTCATCTGAGTGTGTATCATGTGTATCAAGTAAAATAAATACCCCGAGCTGCACAGGCTGGTCACTGTTAACAGTCCTGTTAGTTTAAGGTCTGTGTTGAAGGCAGCAACAAGTACTTTTTTGTAACGGGCATAATTAAAGGGAAATTATCCTCAGCAGCATTTGAGTTGGGATTAAATGAATTTGCCTTTCAATAAACTATATGATCACTGAGGTGATAGCAGTGGGGGAAAAAGTTATGTTCATTTCTTGTCAAAAACAAACACATCAAAAAAACACGAATTATTTTGTTTAAAGTCTCCTTAGCGTCAACATGAATAATGTTGGGGGGGGGGGTACATTTGGTGCCTTTATTTTAAATATAAAGACCTAAAATGTTATAGAAGAAGACAAAACTTCAAACACTATATTGACGTGTCTATGGAGCCTTGAAACTATCAACAGATGATTAGAGACAAAAGAGGAGGGCAGTGGAAAGAAAGAAATTCCATCCTCCTCCCACTGCAGCTGTAAACACGGGAGCTGGGCAGAATCCTTCTCAGAATAAGATGTTTTCCTTGCGGAAAAAACCTCCAAACCCATTTATCCCAGACATTGCTGACTAATACATTAATGACAAAAACAGATATGTTTTGTCATTACAGATACAGATATGTTGATTGTTAGTCTGAAAATCAACTTACCGACGTCTGAGTTGCAAAACACCTGCTGGGGATGCCTCGGGGAGCAGCTGCAGGCTTCTGCCAGTTGTTGCACTCGCCAAAGACACAGGATGGCCAGAGTGGCAAAACAACTGTTCGTCGTCCAGGTCATCTCTGAAAACTACGCTTTCTAACTGAAACTGGAAAAGTGAGTGAGCGTGCAGATGTGCAGTCTGCCTGTCGCCTTTAAAGGAAACGAGTCGCTGTCCTCGGCTTCAAGTCGACACACGACGGTCCTGTGGTCAAAGTATAAGATGATGCACAGGGCGCGAGAGAAAGTGTGATCCTGCTAAAGACTGCACTCTCCTCCAAATCTGTTTTCCACTACTCTCAGCGGCAGCAGCCGCGTTTTTATTACCGCAGCAAACTCCTCCTCCACCCGGTGACCAGAGAGCGCAAGAGGTCAGGAGCTGCCGACTTTACACACCCACCCCGTAAACTACGTAAATTTCGGGCTGTTGCATGAGGAGGCGGATAATCGTTTTTAGGAAACGACGGCGATGACAATCAGCCTCACCCTCTGACACACGTACCCTGGGTCTTCTGGCTTTTTTATTTTTTTTTATTTTTTACGCGAAGTGTTTCCGGACTTCGTGCACGCCATTCCTTAAAAGTAAAAGCCTGGAAGTGAAAGTGTGTAGGCATTATCATGAACCCCCCCCCCCCAAAAAAAAAACAAAACAAAAAAAACAAAAACAAAAAAACAACATCTTTTAATTACCAATTTATATAAAAGGCTACTTTTATTTTCATTACGTAATAATCTGCCGGTTATTTGCTCCATTAATAAATTGTCTGCCGACGCCACAAGGCTTTAAACAATTGTTTAATTGTCATTTTTCAAGGCCATTTATTTGATTTAACTAATTATATGACTTATACCTTGTGTGATTTCACGCGTGTAAACTCTTTAAACACTGTTTTAATTCTAGCAAAATTTCATATTTGATTATATTTTCATAAGGTTTTAAGAAATAGTAAATTAAAAAGTGCAGTGTGTGTGTTTACTCAAACTGTTAGATAAGGACAGGAGCTTTGTGTGTTTAATGATAATAAATATCACGTATTAACAATGTATTACTATTGTTAATACGTGATATTTATTATTTTCTTTTCACTGGACGCCATTACCCATGAGGCAATGGCACAGCACATCAGAATAGTCTTATGACTACATTTCTCAAATAGCAGCAGAACAAAAGGAGCGAATACTGTGAAAGTTTCAAAAACTTCTTTAACTTCTCATCAAATGAAGTGGTTCAATTTGCACATCCTGATAGAAATCCATGGTACAGTAAAAAAATTATATGAGCCCTTTGTTGCTGTACCTTTTAAAAAGCCAATCATGGAGCAAAGCTGATATTGAGTGTCTTTTAGCCCAGGTTTTGGCATTAATAAACTACTAGAGGAAATCTCCTGTCTTGGTATAAATAATCTGACAAAGCTGCGGCCTGGACAGATAAACAATTTACAAAAAAATTGCTATAAATCTCACTTAAACTGTGGGTAGCGGGAAATTCAGGCCACAAACCCTTGCAGGTTCATCACTCAACTCCTTTCCCGTTGCCAAGTATTGTCACGGCAACATTTGATTCACTCTCACAAAAATATTGAATTTAGTTGCTTTAAACATTTGCACACATGACAATTCACCTATGAGTAAATCCTAACGTAGCCCACGCTGCGCAGTTATCTGAGGTTGGAATTTAGTGAGAGTGTTTATGTATCTTATAGTCACTTTCAGGAACTCCTAAAACACTGTCTGACAGAAGGAGGTGTGGCACGGTGGAGAGAAGTGACGTCATGCCCTTAAAGTTAATGGGCTCAGTCTGCCAGCAATTCAGCACCAGCTCCTACCCCCAGCCTCCCGTGAAAGAAACATTATACTATAGTGGAATTCCTGAGTTGTTCCTCATCCCGTATTCATGTACAGAAATAGATGGAAAGTTTACCGCTGCTTCTGGAAACGGAGGATTTTAAGAGTTTTAGGGCTGCGGCCTCCTGTGTTGATTCTGGCACAGGAGGGAGAGATCACAGCAAGGGCATGATGTACAGTATTCAGTGATTAGAGCTGATAATGAATCAATAAGAATGACAGAGAGCGAGAGGGGACTGTGGCTGTCTTGCTCCCTGACATCATATTTGGCCACTGACTGTGAGTCCTCTGCCCACTCTGGCAAATATTTCCACTGTTTTTAATGGCTGAGCAATTTCTGCCTGTTTTTTTTTTCTTTCCCACAGGTCTTTTACTTGATGTCTGTTTAAAAACACACACACACACACACATACAC
>VURO01026402.1:4376-33216 GCA_015108175.1 Pelvicachromis taeniatus
TTTTGCCTCCCTCCTCCCTCCCCCTATCCCTCCTTCCTTTTTTTGTGACACAGCGAGTTGGGATAGATCAGGGCGACAGCCCCGATCTCACACAGGTCAGTCTACATCTCATCTCAATCAGTCAATCAACCAGTCAACCAGTGTATAAATCCGTCAAAGTCAGTCCCATAATGCTTCATTCTAAACGCTCCCGTTCCCTACTCACCCTACAGACCTGCCCACACTGCAGCTGCCCCGTCCTCCTCCTCTCTTCTTCACTCTCCTTAACTCCTTCACTTTGTCTCCTTTTCTGTCTGAATCGAGAATAGAGAGGACACATGCAACTAGCCTGAAAGCAGCATTTTTTTTCCCCCCCTGACAATTTTTAGTCATGTTTTCCTATCTGAATCCTTGCTGAACAAATTTTACTCTAAGGTAAGATTTTTATTTTTTTTTTTAATCAGTTTTTATGCAGCATAGCCACAAAAGTTTTCAGTCTCTCTCTCTCTCTCTCTTTTTTTTTTCAGATTAATTTTAGATGTCCATGACTGGGGCATATAATATGTCTTTCAGGCATTTTCCCAGTGTAAATATCAAAGCTTGTCTGTTGACTCAAAGGCTTATCATACAAAAAAAAGTCAGCACAACTTTATGAAATAGGCTTTTGTCCATCTAAGCAGTGTTCACGTCACTTTCTGAACAGATTACGTCCCTTTGTATTAGCTGTGGGGAGAGCAGCGAATGGTTTTTGTTAAATAGGTTTCTGCAAATATGACTTGGATAGGTGTACATAATGCCATCATAAGTACTGCATACCATGCTACAGTCCTTGAATACAACTTATCCTTTTCATTGGATTTTAACAATGTGACAAACAAACAAAAAAACTTAAATGGAAAAATGTTTTCTTTTCTTTTTTCTACATTTATGTCGTGTTTGTAGTGCTTATGAAGACCTTATATGCCCTTATTCAACAACATAGTATACCATGCCTTTACTAAGCTCTAGATATGTGTCTGTTTTAATTTTAAACTTTTAGCATATTCTAGATTTCTCTGAAGAAGGATGCCCAGAATTCGCATTTTACTCTCTTTCCCCTTAAAATAAGTATATGAGAAATCTTTTCTTTGCCTGTTGTGTTTGCCTTGTGTTCTCTGGTGCTGAAATGTAAAGCTCTGGGTGAAAACTGTGGTATCACATGTGGTCCAAATGAACCCATCCATCGTTTTTGTTTTCCAGTAATGAGTGCAGGCCAGCTGTTCGATGTGTATACCTGGTTTTTTCACCAGATGTTTACATTTGACTGAGTTAACTTCCTTGGCTTCCAGCGGGACACAGTTTTGGTGCTTAGCTCCAGTGATTACTTCCTCAGACAATCAAACCACTAACACATGAATCTGACTGTGGAATCCACAAGTTAACTCTTAAATTTTGGATAGTGATTTTCTTTCCGTGTATGCGTGTGTAAGTGTGTGTGTTTACGAGAGCATTTGTGCACTGCTGGCCTCTGCATGGGCTCGTTAGGTGGTTCAGAGACGTGTTTGTTGTGTTTCGACTCTGGAGCCCCGCAGCAATGATGCTCTGCTCTGTCCCGACCTGTCAGTCCTGCTGTGGAGTCGTTTGCATGATCCAAAGCTAACATGTGCATGCTGGCCAACCAAACCTGATGAAATCAAATGCAAAAAAAAAAGAAAGAAAAAAACAATCCAGAACAAAGAGCTGTCGTAGAGTAGATAGTGAATCTGAGGGTGATGTCTAAATTTTGCTGCTGCTTTGTGTGTGTGTGAGAGAGAAAGATAAAATGAGAAGTGAGGAGAGGAGGGAAGCAAGCTAAGTGCCCCAATTTGCCTACTTGGCCATGGTTGTAATCTGCTGAACCCCACCCCCCGCAGGCTCCCAGCTCTCTCCTGGAGGCTCTGGAGCAGCATCTAGCCTCTCTGGAAGGCAGGAAGCTCAAGGACCTCTCCACCGCCAGCAGGTATGATCAAATCACAAACAGGCAACTCAGGCCTGCTGCACCACTTACTTAATGCTACTTTTAAAACTATTACTTCTACTACAGCTGTTCCTTCTGTTACTGCTACCAGTATTAGCACTACAGCAACTATGGTGTACTGCTCATCTGCCACCACGAATTTTACTACTGCCAGATTTTCACAATTTCTTTTAAAAACCAACATAAAACTTGCATTTTACCACATGCATCATATGCTGTTGCTTAACTAATACTTACGATCAAATTTTACTCAAAGTTCATTTCTGATCACTACTTTGAAACATTTCAACCGTGGGTCATGGTGATGGTGCCCAGATAACTAAAAATTTTGGTCGTCAGACCTTAAATTTCGCGCATCATTTACTTGTCAAATGTCAATTTCTTTGCACTGTACGTAGTGTTATTAAAAAGTATCAAAGAGCTGGATCTCAGTTAAAAAAATAGCAAAATTAGCAAAAAGAAATTTAAAGAGACGTGTAAATCCTGTGTGTGTTTGCGTGTGTGTCTGACCTTAAGATCCAGCACCTTGTCCAGTGCAGTGTCATCTCTCTCCAGCACGGGGATCTCTCTCAGCCGTATGGAAGACAAGACGGAAGACAACCGACTGCAGCAACACAAGGTGAGTCATTTGCACATACTGTGGATAGGTTTGCACAGCTAATACCACATGCCAGATCTATTGCAGGGATTCAACCACAATATGATTGCCAGTGCTTTTAGTTTTTTCCACAGATTAACTGTTCTTTTTTTCTTTCTTCTATACTAGTAAAACACTCTGAAATCGGTTCATGTGTGTGAACCATGTAGACATCAGTGTCTTCAGACTTTCTGCCCTCCACATTGTTGTTAAAGTTGAATAGACAAGTGCATTAATTCTGCAGTACAGTGAAATACGCTGTCTCTCTGCAGCTGTGTGCCCATAGCATACAGAATAGAAATGAACTCTCGGTCTACATACTGCACTCCTGCAGTCGAGGGTATTCTCAAACAAACCATCTTGGCCTTTCATTAATACACACTCTCTTGACACTTTGTTATTTCTATCTAATAAAATGCTCATTAATTAAACTATTACATTGGGCAATGATGTAGCAGCAACTCATTTACATGAATTTAAGGATGTAGACATGGTCAAGACAACCTGCTGAAGTTCAAACCGAGCATCATAATGGGGAAGGTAGGTGAGGAGACTTTGCATGTAGCATGGTTGTTAGTGTCAGACAGGTTGCACTCTGCCAATCTACTGGTATTTTTCCACACAACCATCTCTAGGGTTACAGAGAAAAGAGAAAATATCCAGCAAGATGCAGTTCTCAGGGAGAATATGTCTTGTTGATACCAGAAGAGAATGGCCAGACTGCTTGAAGCTGATAGGAAGACAACAGTAACTCAAAAAAACACTTGTTACAACCAAGGTATGCAGAAGAGCATTAACACATCCAGCCTTGAAGCAGATGGGCTAAAGCAGCAGAAGACCACACCAGGTGCCAATCCTGTCAGTTAAGAACAGGAAACTGAGGCAATAATCCACACAAGCTCAACAAAATTGGACAAAATAAGATTTGATCTGATCTGATCTGATAACAGCATGGATCCATCCTATATGGATGGTTCATGCTTGGTGGCTGTGTAAGGATGTGGGAGATGTTTTCTTGGCACACCCCTTGATACCACTGAGTATTGTTTAAACACCACAGCCTGCCTGAGTATATTTATGACTGCAGTGTACCCATCTTTTAAAGGCTGTTCCCACCAGCAACTCTAACTGGTTTCTTGAACATGACAATGAATTCACTGTACTCAAATGGCCTCAGTAGTCACTAGATCTCAATCCAGTAGAGCACTTTTGGGATGTGGCGGAACGAGTCACATCACTGGATGTGCAGCTGACAAATCTGCAGTGACTGTGTGATGCTAACATGTCAACATAGACAAAAACCTCGGAGGAAGATTTCCAGCACCTTGTTGAATCACTGCTAATGGAGGATTAAGGAAGCTCCGACGGCAAAAAAGAGTCTTACATGGTACTAGAAAGGTGTACCTTGTGTGTATTATACTAACCATAATCATCTATATTGTGTTGATGTATTCTGTGTAGGAGGACGGTCACAAAGTGATCGACATTCAGACACCAAACGTGTCACCCAGCACCCAATCAGTGGGCAGTGCCAACAGCAGCGGAGGGGCCACAGATCTCTTCTCTAACTCACCTATTGTACCCGTCAACAACCAGTGAGTGTATCGTCTGCGCCTGTATAGAGTTTCTACAAAGAAAAAAGGCCTTATACTGCTAAAAAAAAAAAAGTGGTTTGTCTAGCTACAGCAGTTATATTAGTTGTATATCACAAGTCTTTTATCCTGATTTTATCTTGATATTGTGTCCAGTTACCCAACCTCTTTAGATAAAAGCCTTTAGCCTTTATAATTTTAGAATAAAGTGAGGTAAAAACTGTGTTTTCCACTCCATTTTCCTTCCTGCAGTGTGCCAAACCTGACTAGTGAGCTGTTCACCCTGCAGCCTAACTTCACCCCCATCCAGACCACACACACTGTGCCCAACAACAACAATGCTTGGGGAGGTAGGACTTTGCACACACGCACACACACACACACACACACACACACACACACACACACACACACACACACACACACACACACACACACAAACACACACACACACACACACACACACACACACACACACACACACACAATCACGTTAACATACAATGAAGCATGAGAGTAACTTCCCACTCACTACCTCACACACACAAACAGCCATAACATGCTTAAAGCATGTTATGCTTTGACAATGACGGCTAGCTTCTTCATATTTTTTGACTAATTTCCTCTCTTTTCATGTTACTATGGTTACCTGCGGACATCAGGTGACTTGTTAAAGCCATCCCCACCCACTCAAATTCATAGTCCTGGAGCCCCGTTGCACTCTGGGAAGATGCTGCCCAATGATTTGGACTCATCCTTAGCCAACCTTGTTGGCAGTGAGTACAAAATGTGCACATTTTCTTTTCACTTTTTCCCTGTTTACCGCTCTTGCTGTGTGTCTCCCTTACAACTGATGCTATGTTTACTTTTGTTTTATTTCTTCTCCCAGACCTGCAGTTTGGAGGGACGCCAGCTAAAAAGTGAGTGGATTTGCCTTACATCAAAAGCTGAGCCACAGGCAGACGACTGCTGTCGGCTCTCTCACGCAGTTCATTGATTTTTGCATCATTTGTGCACCTGTAAATGCACGTGTTAGATCGTGTGTGTGTTTTTGTGATTCAGGCCAGAGCTCCAGTGGAGTCAGCTGGTAGAGAAGAAGCCGACAGGTGGCAGCGGCTGGCAATCGAAGGCCATGTGCACCAGCACCAACTGGACTCACACCACCCATCCCATGGCACCTGCACCCATGCCCGTTCCTCAGATGGTAAAATAAATGCTGCAATTACTTTTTAATTGCCTGCAAGATTTTGTGCTTGTGTCATCAAGGTCCTGTGGCACTGCGCTGCACTTACAGTCCCTCTGAAACTTTTTTCCACTTCTGCTGCCTGACAGGTTTCTGCTTTATTAACAGTTTCTCCATTCTCCACTTAGTATGGTTGGTTAATTTGGGATTCAAATATAATTTCACATATACATTTCTGTAGACCAGAGCTAGTTATAAGTGGATGAGGGATCCTAGGCGAATTTCTAAATGGATGGGTTCGCTCCAGTGCAATGGCCAAGAAGATGAAAAAGTTTCTGGCTTCCATGCTGTTTAGTCAGTTGCTTCATTGCTCATTAGTGTTTCTCTACTGGCCGGTAGACTTTACAATGTGAGGTAATGAAAATAAAACCCATTTTTGTAGGCGCTTCTGAGTTTTTAAAAAACTGGAACCCAAAAGCCTCAGCTTTTTTAAGATAATGATAAAAACTGACATTGCGCACAGTTGGATTTTTCTCACAAAAGTCTTTATAGATGTCTCATAATTGTGGCCGTGTGGAAGAGACCAAGTGACCACTGAGAAGATTGGCAGCGAGGCTGTATCCAGCTCTTTCAATGCATCAGTACTTCTGAAGGAGCTCCCAAATATGTCTGTGCCTTTTGTGCTCCATGCCAATTATCTACACGTCACTTCAATTCAGTCTGGTTTCATCCTTTTAATTTTGGACTGATTGACCTCTCAACTCAAACTGCTCATTTTCTCAGCAAATGGTTTGGAAAGATGGTGGCACGCCTTGAATGGAAAGTAGACGATTTTAACATGAGGGAAGTGCCAAAAGTTCCGCTTTATTTTCTCTGCCCGTTTGGAGATGGAGAACGGGCATGGCTGTGATTGTGGTATGCAGAACTGTGTTAGAGGTCTTTAACTGTTTTTCTTTTCTCTCTTTCCTTTAACTCGACAGAATGGGATGATCTATACTGGCTATGTAAGTTTCTTCAGCCCACCTTCCCTTTGCTCCTCTTTTTGTCCACAACATCCTCCAAAGCTGCCCTGCTTTGCTTTCTTAATCATTTTGCTTACTGTGCTGTCTTAGCACTATCCTTTATCCCTTGTGGCATCATCTCGATTCAATTTTGTTAAATGTTAAAGCTGATTTTGTTTCCCAGGATCTTGTAAAAGCCAAATAAATGGGAATATTTATTTGGGAATCTAAAAAATAAAGTTTCTTTGAGGTACATCTTTGACAGATTAGAAATGAATTCCCCTTACAGAATCAGGGTTAATTTTAATTTATTTCTTTTGGTCACTATTAAGAAGTTTTTGTGCATTATGCCCCTCCCTGGTTTTCTTTACAGGCTCCAGCACCAGTGGCTTTTCCTATGACGACACCCCAAGTGCCTGTGTATGGAATGGTAAAGAATAACTTCCAGTCTTATCGTGGTCTTGCTATCAGAGATTTTTAATTTATCCTATAAATACTTTGTATTAATTTTTTTGTCTCTCTTCACACTGCTCTGTTTACTCCCCACCTCTTTTGCTCCCTCATACTCTTCTCCTTCCCTGTCTGCTCTCACCTGTGCTCTGAGAAGCTCCCTCCTCAGATGAATCATCAGATGGGTGGCGTTCCCATGATGCCCCCACAGCCTGTCATGTATAACCAGCCTGTCCTGAGACCCACTAATCCTTTTGGACCCATCCCAGGAACACAGGTAACACCAGCACTCACATAACAAGCAGAAATGTTAATGAACATGCGAACAGTGTACAAGTGCATTGGGACAACAGCACGTAGTGCTAAAGAATTATTTTTATATTTTTAATTGATAGATTTAAATGTTGGTAATTTGTCCCATTTTTTGGTTTTATAATCATCCAAATTTTCAAAGGGTGACAAATCTGAACCGCAGAAATACTAGGTCAGCACCCTTTACTCTTTTTACTATGGAGACATGCTGCTGTAATACCTGCAGAAGATGAAGTGATTGTCTGAAATAAGCAAGGACATCATCTGAACGATGCTACACAGTTGTGTTGCACAAAGACACAAGTTTAGTAGTTTTGCCTCTGTACACCACCACAGTGGATTTTAAATCAACCAATCATGATGTGATTGAAGTGTAGACTTTCAGCTTTAATTAAAGGGTTTTACCACAAAAATCTGATGAACTTTGAAAGAATTACAGCAATTTTTATGGATAGTCTCACATTTTCAGAGGCTTAGCATTAATTGGACAGTTTACTGTTTCATGCACGGTGATGCCTACTTCTTTGTTCTTGGACAAGCTTTGAAGACATGATATCTGAAGATGATTCAAAGTGTTGATTCACTGCAATTTTAAATATGAGGCCCAAGGAGATGTCAGTGCAAGTGAGGGACGGCATCATTAGGTCTATAGTCTATAGTCACAAGGTCTATAATCAAGAGATGCCTTCATGAATGGAATACAGAGTTTTTGCAAAAAGGTGCAAACCACTGGTTACACTCAAAAACAGGAAGACCAGATTAGCCACCCAAGAGTTTCTCAGTACATCACTGTGGTTAAAGGAGCAGGTTGGGGCCACTGGTTAGCTTAGCATAACATCTAAAAATGTAGGGGAACAGCAAGTCTGACTCCAAAATATCCAGCAAGTAATGCCCCCATTATTCCACAATTTGGCATCAAATAAGAGATTAAATGTTAAGTGATAAACTTTAGGGTTATTTCTCCTCACACTTGACCAATTACAGATAATCTGACAGCACAGAGAGCCATTTTGATAAGTCACAATACAGTAGGGAAAAAAACTGCCTTGTTGAAACAGCAGCAATGCTATTACAAACACGACCAATAAAAACCAAAATGTTTAGTAGGCAATAAGGAGAGTGTGTGAATGGAGAAACTGCCCAAACTAAATCATCTGCAAATATTGGACAGCTCTAACATTTATGGTTTTCAGTGCGTAGCTTCTGAGAAAAGCAGATTATTGAAGCAGAAACAGATAAAGGAGAAAACTAGGAAGTAAAAGGAGCTATTTAAATGATTTCAGCACATTAATGGGCTGCACTGCACATCTTAAACCAATGTGTACCAGCACAGGAACAACACGGGCAGAATATTGCATTGATACAAACGCTGAATCTGTGCCTCTTCAAGTCCTCGGGAATAACAGAGGCCACTGGCTCATAGCTGTGTCTCTAGGAGTGATTAACAATGTTCAAGTAGTGGCTCATTCAAGAATCTCAATGGTGAGTCATGTTGTCAGGTAATTTAAAAATTGACCAGGAAGCGTGAAAAAAAAAAAGAAGTTCACTGCGAGCAATCATCAGCTGCAAAGGTTACAAGACTCACAGGAGCACAAACGATCAAGTGTATTTTGACCAATTATTCAAAACATAACCCAATAATATAATTGCTTACTGAACAATCACCACTCCGAGGTGCTGTTTTCTTGGCACTGTGGCAGCTAATACGCTTGTCAATAGATGCCTGAACACTTGATGAGCTGTTTTTTTGAACTAAATTACTCTTGCATCTCTCTTACCCCCCACCCCCCAACCACCACCACCACCCCACCACCACCCCGTCCTCTGCAGATGCACTTCATGTAGGGGATGATGTTGTAACCATGGCAGCAAAGCTAGGAGAGAGAAGGCGAGAGGAAAGAGACGGAGAGAAAAAGTCGGCAGCGAACGCAAATCCAGAACCAAAATCCAGCGCAAGGGAAAGAAAGAAGGGGGCAGAGAGAAAGAAAAAAGAGAGGGGAGAGGACGAAGGAGAGAAGAGGACCAGAGGATGGATAGAAGATGAAACGCTGATGTCAGTTTCCATGTCACCTGCCCCTCTAATCTCCTCTCCTCTCTCCGTGTGGCTACTGATCTCTCTGTCTTTGAATCTATAGTGCTGGGGCACCAGAGGCTCTGCATTAGTCCCACTCATCCTCTGCTTGATTTGCCAGTTCAAATGGCAATTACGACCTGTGATGACACTATGAGGACTGACAGCTCGTTGGAAGTGCAGAAGCTCTTTTGCCACCCCACCCCACCCCACCCCTTCCCTCACCCCCTCATACTGATAATTTCCTGTATAAAGGCTTACCCGCATCTCTCTCCATCCCTCAGCTGAATCAAACTTGGAGGACACGCGTCTCTTTCTCTGATTGGATCGTTTGCTGGCACTTTACTCTATGTGACCTTTGCCAAGGGTGTATTTCTGTGTAGGTGATTTTTAGCATCTTGTTCCGAATGGTTCCCGGTAACGTGTCATCCATCCATCACCTGATGTCAGAAGTTATTGATTTGAATGCGTGCGTATGTGTGTGTGCGCACGCGCGCGTGCGTTCCTTTTTCTACATTTCAGCGTGCTGCATCCACGCATCCATTTGAGTCTTTTTATGAGCTCCATTTGTTCTTAATTGCCAATTTCACACAGAGAATCGGGCGTAAAACAATTGGCACGCTTGTGTGACTGTGGATGGACGTGGAGCTGTGTAGGGTGTGCTACTGTGTGTGTTTCTCCTTTGGTATCTGATGTCATTAATGTGTTGCCAGGTACCAACGTGTTACTGCACTGGAACTAACTGATGAAAGCACTGAGCCAGACCCAGGCATCACATTTGGATGTAAACAAACCTCCGCTACTTGGGGATGTGATGTACACACTGTGTGTTTCGTTGTTTTTGTTTTTTTGCCCTCTTCTACAGCCGTGCAATATCATGCAATCTCATTATACACCCATCTGTAGCGCGGTTAGAAGCCTTTTCTGCTGTAGTGTCAGAGTTCCTGTATGTCCACATGAGATTTCTGTACAAAATACTGTTGATTTGTTTTTCTCTTGTTTTCTAAGCTGTTCTGTTAACACCTGAACTGCTCTAAAAGTAGTGAAAAATGCACTGAGAGCCACACAGAGGTGAGTTGACATTGAGTGAATTTCAATCTAGCAATCAGAAATGGTCCAACTCCCAACTGTATGATATCCTCCCTGTCCTGAGCATTTGTCCTGTCCAAAATTAGTCTCCTGTCAAGTCCTTCTCACCCCCACCCCACCCACCCAAAAAAATAATAAACTTTTTTTTTGAAACTGGATGAGGTTAGAAGTCTCACCTCCACTGGAAGGATTTTAAAGACAGCCACTGAGAGGGGAGTTATTAATGTAGAGTGGAACGTTTATGGACAGGACAGCTAAAGGTCGGTCTGGAGCGTCAAGTGAACGACAGCATTGGAAAGCAGCTGAGGGAAATGTCTGTCGATCACGACCCGAGCAAAGCCCGCAGCGACGGCGCGCAGATTAATTCGGACAGCCAGAGACAGGGAGGCTCTAATGAGACATTAAATGTTAATGTGGATTTTCTAGGAGATCCAAGGTCGAGTTAGACTCACAGTCAAGATGATATATATAAAAATATATATAGCACAAACCTTCAAAGAGGGGACAATGCTCTGCTGCACAAAAACCTAAAATCATTGCTGGGATGTACAGTCGAAAGGGGCAATAATCGATTGGGTATGAAGTCGTTTTTTTATTGGTTGTGTCCGTTCTATGTACATGTACTGTATGTGTGTTTGTGTGCACATGCCTTCCCATAGAGATAAACAGGGTCATGTTCCTCGGTTAGAGGTTACGCATCTCTATCGAGCTGGTAGCTTGTACTAACTTAGCAATGAGTGTTATTGTGACCGTGTCTGTACAACATCACATCATTTTAAGGTGGCTCTAGGTTCACTCATCTGCTGAAAAACGCAAAAAAAAAAGGGGGATAAAAAGAAAGCCCCAAGTCATCAGATGTGGGATCTCTCAAAGTGAGTTTGAAGCAAACTTCTCCAAAGAGCTGGAGGTGCACAGGCTGGTGATTTCGAACAAAAAAAAAGCATTGCAACTATAACTGCTGGCTATGTAAAAACCAGTCTCACTGCAGCTAAAACTTTACTACCAGGAGAGAGAGATTTGTGCTAGGAATCACCGGGCAGGCAGATGTTCTCTTCGAGATTTCACTTTTGAATGAACATGAACGTGCGAGGTCAGCTGAGATTTGGGTATTTCCTTCGGGAAACCGTTGCACCATTACTCCTTGTTATAGTTATTTGTCGTTCTCCGTCAGATGAATGAGCTTTTCATTGTGCACTTCACTCCCGCCAACAGAGCTCGATCCATCCTGGGCCAACCTCTGACTGTTACTGTGTCCTCTGTATATAGGTAATGCTGTTCATGTGTTTTTAGACGTGCTCTCTCTCTCTCTGTAAAGTGATCGAAGCCCCATTGGATGACGTACTGTACGTGGGACAATTTATTGCTGTATCTGTGTTTGAATGGTTGTACTTTGAAGGTGTCATCATCCAGGGATGGGCGGGGTGGGTTAGGGTTGATGTTTGTAATGTTTGTGTCCATCTCGAGGAGTAAGGGGGTGGGGTTGGGAGGGCTGGGATTTATGGGGGTAAACTATCACAACTGGTCTATACCAAGAGTGTCTTCATCAAGGAAGTGGACAGGACAGGGTCTGTCCTCTTCAAAACAGGAACATTTTTTGCACCAAAGTCATCATCAAAGCGCAGCTTCTTCTTATTCAAAGTCACTACGGATGGATGATATCAGAACTCAAAAGGAATTTTTTCGTTCTTTTATTTTTAGAGACAAAGAAACTGTCTTTTTTTTGCATGATTAAGTGTCGTCTTTTTATTGGCTTGTGTGCCCGGTAAAAGCATGACCATTGTGTGAACTCTCACTTACCGGTGTGTTTGGAAAACGTTAAGGAAATTTCTCCATGAGATTTTTTACTTACCTCTTGACATGAACGCTCATTGACATTCATAAATCAACTGTTTTACAATGTAGGGGTCCGTAACTGTTTGAAGGCTGCCTCGCATGCAGAAATGCAACTTGCAAGTAACCCATCAAACTTCAAACCCAGTTACCATATCTGCATCTCTGTAAAACATCATGGATGTCAATGCTGATTATCACCTAGCTAGCTAGACATTGCAGTCTTGTAAAATCGCTCTTTATTAAAGCGTTGCTATTTTCAATACGTGTGTTTGAATGCTTGCTCCTTTTTCATACTATGCCAGCAGCATCATGGGAGATTGTGATTGAAAGTCCAAGTACTGTAATACGTGTTTGATCTGGTCCACATTGTGTGGTGTTCTTTATGTGTTTGCCCAGTCTCGTCCTGTCTGTTGTCATAAACTAGACTTATCAGTTCTTAGTCATACCCTAAAGCACAGACTGGTTTCCTCTTAAGCCGGTCTTAAGTCCATGAGATGCTTCAACTGCGTTTTTGAACAATTTTGGAAAACAAGGACCAGAGAGATACAGATGTGGAGGATTGGGATTTGAGATCAATGTCAGTGCAGATGGGTAGATTAAGATTCTGTAACATTACCCATATCTCTTGGTCATGTCTTTTTTTTTTCTCCCCCCCTCCTAAGAATAGTTTATTAATATTATATTCTTCCTCATATTCCCTCTACCTCACTAAGGTAGATTAAGGGACACAGCATAAAGCCTTTGAGGGAAACTAATTGTAGTATTTTATCTGTGGTGGGACTTTCTAAAAGCCCAATGAAATAAAGTTCTCAAGGTTTGAAAGGCAAAGAATATGATCTGCTGTCACATCTCACCTTTCCATACAATACAATAAAGAACCTCCACTTTCAGTGTACACATTTACCTACACTCTAATGGTGCACTACAGATTTGGAAGGTTAACTTATGTCACACACATACAATGTTTCAAAAGTGGATGCTTAAATTAAACATGGGTTTCATAAAAATGGAGTGACCAAAAGTCCCCCCTTCCCTCTTAGATTAGAATAGACACACAGACAAGATCCATGAAAGAATTGCAAGAAATTAACATTTTTTTCAAAACTGGAATGTTTGAGCCTTCTGATGAATAAAAAAAACAAAAAATCAAATTGCATTTGAGTTTGTATAATTTCAGCTACGTTCATAATTCAGATTTTTAAGGAAAAAAACAAAACACACTGATTCAGAAGTCACAAAAAAAAAAAAACATGTATCAAAAAAGGATAAACTCCGCATTACAGGGTTAATCTGGTCATCGCAGGCACAGCACACCCAATTTGCTTTTCAAACTGTGAGTTTGGAAAGCAGTGCCAATCAGAATGAAAGTGGCTTTAAAGGGTAGGAAACTAAAAAGGTTTGTTTCAGACACAGGATGGACTGAGAGGCTTAGCATAAAGTACATGAGGGCCACTTTTGGAACTGTGAATTGCACTAAGCAACCCTAGAAAAGAATGAATATACAGAAATGAAAAATGAACACTATAGGTAGCCTTTAAAGAGTATGTTTAACAATGGGTTGCGTCTAGTATTGCCCAGAATGGAAAATTCCCCTATTAAATTATTTACCGACTTCATACTCAACAGGAATCAAGTGTTTGTACTCATTAGTGAAGCTACTTCATAAACTAATCTGGCTGCTGGAGGCATTTGTTACCAGAGTAGAAACTGCTGCATATCCATACCATTATTCCAATGAACGGTGCATGATGTCTCTGCAGTTTCACCTTCACTGTTCCACCTTTGCCCATTTATGTACACAGGCCTACTCCCCATGTTACCTCAGTCTATTTGTGTAATCTGCTTTCACTACACCCATGCAGCAATGTAGTGTCCATTTGTAAACTTTATTGCTGTTGAGGGCATGAAACTCAGCGAGTATCCATGAAAAGGTCTTGTTTGCAGGTGAAAGTCCCATACCTTCAACTACTTCTTTTGTATATTAAAACGACTGAATTATCAGGTATGGATTGTTATCAAAATATTGGTTTTTATTTGAAAAAGCATAGATTGATGTTTTTGGAAGAAAACTAAATAAAATGTCATCTGATGCTGAGCCCTGAGAGTTTAAATGGCAAAACCCACCAAGCTTTTTGCATCTTCAAATATTCACACAGAGATGGTGTCTTTCAGTTGAAATTAATTTTATTGATAATTAAACATTTGAAAGAACATAGGACAAAATGTAATTTAAAACAACATGGTCGCATCCGTGTTCATTGTCATTCATACAAGTTGAATGCGGCATCAAAAATCGTTTTCAGACGGGGGGGAAAGTCGAGCGTTGAACCAGCAACCGATCCTGAGCCAGGTTATTCGACTCTGAAGTGGAGGCCCTACCAGTGTGCTCTTACGCAAGGCACTTAACCCCCGAAGAGGCCGCAGGGGCGCTTTTAGAAAAACTAAGACAACCCGTTGATCTAAATGTCCCCGACTCTGGCTGTGGCGCTCTTCGGTCATTGGCTGAAACAGGACGTACTTACAACAACATGCCTGCTGCAGAGCGTGTTCAGATTTAGTCTAAAGGTGGCACAGATGTCCTTAAAAACTTGTGTGAGAGTGGTCACGTTAGGAGCAGGAATGTATGAGCAGAGAAAACTTGTTGAGGGGAAGCGGGTGTGTAACAGGAAAATAAAAAACTGGAAGAAATTTATTTTTTTATTTTTTAAATCTCCCATTTAAAAAAAAAAACCCAAGCAATAATAAGAGAAAAAAGATGGAAGATACGTTTCCAAAACAAACAAAGAAAAAAAAAAATTCAAAATCCAGACAAATCTGAATCCCTAAAGGCAAGTGAGGAGTAAGAAGTATGGACACAGGAGCATCTGTACTGCGTGTGTGCTGGTGAGTGTGTAGGCGTGTTTCGGGGAGGGGCAGGAGTGTGTGGTCTGAGTGTTTACCTTAGTGGGGAGACCCCCCATCGTCCACAGCAGTTTCAGGCCTAACGCTGCTTTTTTCCCCATCCCACGCTACAGCTGCGTGTGCCGTACGTCCAGGGCAAGGGCTCAGTTTGGCTCCCTCCCACTCTAGCTGCAATAATCAGCAAGAGGAAGAAGGTGGCTGGAGCAGCAGCAACAACAAGGCAAGCAACTAACAGTTCACATGGAGAAGGTGGAATAATGTGGAAATGTAGAGAGACTATGTGTCACTTAAAATTAATCGCAGCACTATCAGTTCACGTGCTGAATGAGAACTAATGTGAGTAGCTAATGTGTGGTACAATCACATCGGAGCAACTATTGAGAGTCATGAAATGCAAGAAGAATCAGGTGTGCATTAGTATTATTTGCACTGCATCGCACGTGTAGTCTGTTATGAATTATATGAACTGAACTTAGTTATAAGGTGAAAGTTGTCTCGGTGTGATTTGGATGCTGAGAAAGCCCGTGTGTGCCTCTGGTGAGATCAGAAGAGAAAAGGAAAGGTCCTCGAGCCTTCTCACATCTGCCCGGGAAAAATCAGCGGCCTATACAAAATCCAAAACGACTTTCGCATCACCAGCAGCACTGAGAACGTCACCTGAAGTCTTCTCAGTTTAAAACCCTACGATACACAACACTTGCCTTCTCTCTTTACTTCACGCGCCAATGCCACAACAACTCACCATCACTCACTACATGCTATAAGCACAACTGTAATCCCTTCCTGCCATACAAACCAGTTGACAACTGAACTGTCCAACTACACCAGGTCTCCAACTGTAAACAATCACTATGTTTTTATTAACAGTCAATATTCCTACCAAATGTTGGTTGGCATATTTTTAAATATTTACATTTGTACCAAATTGTAGATTTTCTCTCTCTAAATCACCACAGCGATCCATGAGACCAAAGGTATGACAACAGCTGATGAGACGCCCAACATTAATAAAGAAAATAATGGAAGATGTCCAAAAACAAAACAAAAAAAACAAAAACAAGGAAGGAAGGAAAAATTAAAAGTTGAATTTTAATTGCTCAAATTCTATTAGCTCCATTTGCCATACATCGCTTGCTGACATTTCTCCTGGCTCTTATAAATTCGTATATATTAAAAAAAAAACAAACCACACAACACCACCCACCACAAAAAAAAAAAAAAAAAAAAAAAAAAAAACAAAACAAAAAACTACTGAACAACTGAATGCTGCCTATAATTAGAACAAGATGTGGATGTATTTAACACAAAACTGAGAGAGAAAGAACTAAGTGTGAATAACTATTAAATTACTTGAAGACTCTGTTCTGACATTTAGAAACAAAACCGACCTTTAAAGCAAAAACTGACAGAATATATTCAGTTCCTGAGGTTGGAACAAATTTTTTGTTTGCACAGACCTCAAGATTTACAGAAAGCCAAGAGGGGAAGAAAAGCAAGGTAAATGATAATAAGCTACTCCAAATTATCTACCTCATCTGAAATCATGCACTCTTGTGGGTCTACTCCGTTTTAATCGATACTGCCCAAAATAGCAAAACGATGAAACTTCAAGCAGGTTATTCACACGCTGCTAATATCCATCAAAAACCAGTCCAACCCTTCTATGTTAGCAGGGTGGTCTAGAAATTTACCCCAAAGTCACTCATCTCACCCTGCAAACGAGTAAGCTTAGGAAATGGTTCCATGTGAACAGCCCCCGTTCTTTTAATTTTTGAAGATGAGACTACACCGTCAGCTAATACCCCTTTCAGACACAGCAATCTTACTAGGTCTACCTAGTAAGATTTACATATTCCTTTCAATGTGGTGCAAGTCTGGATGCATGCTGTGCGTCATAAACAACAATCAAGTGTATGTGTTTGCTTTATTCAGTCCAGAAGGCAGGATGATTTCCCTGAGCTTGTGTGGGAGAAGCAGCTCAGTCGGCAGCCCACACACTCACAGAGAAACCCTGCTGGTACTGGCGATGGGAGGAAAAAACAAATGTTCTGAAGTGAAACTACATCTACAGAGTGATGCTTACAATGGCTAATGACACCAGTGAGACAGGCGTTTTGGATATATTGCAAACTGTGTGTATGCCTGAACAAAGCAGTGAGGAGAATTCATGTAAAGTGCTGTCAATCTATATGACTGATGTTTTCTATCGCATGTCTGAAAGGGGCTTATGTGAAACCGGCCTTATACATCATTTGAGATGCCATCTGGTCAATTTAACAACACATTTTCAATCTGTATATGATCAAATTTCCTCAGTAAATGCAACAATCAATTTGATTAACCACTCAAACTTTTACCTCAGCTCTGCTTTCCATCTTCATCAAAGACCGTATTACATGTAGAGGTTACGCGTCTGATCAAAACAGGTTTATTGTTACGAAAGCATTGCTACAAATGACTTCAGACTAAGCCTTCTTGTTACATACTCTACAAAAGCCACAACAAGTATGCAAGCACAACTGTTTGGACTTTATTATTGTTAGAGATGTGCTGACTCAACTTTGTGGTGTTCATGGTAGACTGCAATTTGAGGTGCTGTCTAACTGAACAGCATTATACAAAGAAATGTTTCTTCAACACCCTGACAGATATATAAAGAGGGGACAAAATTATAGAAACAATCGGTAAAAAGCAATACAGCTCAACAGCACATTAAATCGCAGCCGCAAAGTTGGTCGTCACGAATGAACATCAAGGGCCTGTAGAGAAATTTGTGTTTTATAAAAACAATAACAAAGCCACACAAGTCCCAGTTGGACAGGATATGTTTCCATAGATAAAGCTGGTTTATAATTTACTGATCTGTACTTTTTATTTTTTGCCTGCAACAACATAAAGGAGTTGCCAGACTGCATATTTTATTATGCAGCGTGGCAACTTTTTTATGTAGAGTATATAAAAAGGCTTTGCCAAACGCCGAACAGAAAGCTCTTCTGAAGTGACAGAAACCCAACTTCTGAGTCTGACCTTGTTTGAGGCTAAATTTAAGCTTTAACATTCAACAATGAACCAGCTGTGCCCCTATATCACATCTAACAGAAACTATAAATGCTTAACAGCACTCCAGTATGAGCTGCATCCCTCATCTCCACTACTCCAGAGACCTTGCTAGCTCATAATCATCCACTTAACTGAGTAATCATCCACTGAGAGACTATTTGGTCAAGATGGAGAAACAGGGGAGATGCCTCTGATTTAAAGCACATCTGAATCACAACCTTGCCCACTCTCTCGTTTTTACCCTTTAAACTGTCCCTTATGTATGCTCGCCCACGTACTCGCCCACGTACACACACACGCACACACACAAACACACATCTGCCATGTGTAAAGAGCGTGTGGGAGGGGGGTGGGACTATCGATAAGGGGGTTCTGGCGTGTGGTAAGGGTAATCGTGGCGCGGGGGCATGGGTTGCCCGTGTGCGGGTGTCTGCTCATACGGTGTGGAGGTGGAGTAGCTTCCCGCTCCGTAAGCTCCTGATGAATCATATGCTCCCGGTGCCCCGTAGCCTCCAGATGTGTCATAGCCCGCTGAGGCATCGTAGCTTCCAGACGAGGCATCGTAGCTCCCGGATGAAGCGTCGTAGCTCCCCGATGAGGTGTCATAACCTCCCGAAGTGTCGTACGTTCCTGGGGCTGCATAGGAATCCGATGCGGCATATGTCGGGAGGGCTGTGTATGTCCCTGGTGGTGCAGGGGTTGTGGTGGAAGCAGGTGCCTGTGTGGTCGCCGGTGGAGGTGGAGGAGGTGGTGGAGGATTGGTGTAGGCATACTGCAGGTACTGGTACTGTTGCTGGTACTGTTGATACTGTTGGTACTGATGCATTTGTTGGTAGTATTCTGTATATGACCTTGAGTCAAAATTACAGTTAAAGGAAAGGTAAGAACGAAGCAGAAAAAAAGCACACAATAATATGACCATGTTATAATACTATAAACTGGTTTAAGCTTAATTTTCTTCTCTCTATCTGCTGTTTGAATGATATGTGTACCTCGCAACAGGATCGGCTCCTTCAGGAGTTGTTGTGGTGGTGGCAGGGACGGGGTCTTCAGGTGCTCCAGGTGGTGTTGGGAGCAGGGCGCGTCGTTTGGGCCGTATCTGAGCAAATGAACCCGGAACAGGATCTGGGAGAAGAGGAGCTCGATTTCCTCGTATTGGGCTGCGGTCCCGCTCATTATCTGAAGGTGCTGCCTTTCTCCCTGCCTGTTGCTCTGCCAGAACCTTGAATCATAAAAACACATAAAAGATGTCAATTTCTGAAACACAAAAACAGACACACAAGCACACAAGACAGCAATGTTGTCATGTTAACTCCAATGTTAACAGACCTTCTGTCCTTCCTGAAAGAACTTGGCTCTCGCTGCTTCAAAAAGCGTTGTTGGATCTGGCACAGTCTGGGGCTCCACCTCTTCCTCAACTGCGGCCGATGCAGAATTGTGATTTGCCAGCTCATTAAACACCTGGTCAGCCACGGCTCCATATACTTGGCTGGCAAGAGCTCCGTATATGACTCCATCTGCACCTTTAGAACTGGTGATTCCTTTCAGGGCCGCATAGGTGGGGTCAAAGGATGTGGTGTTGTAGAAAGAGTTATGGACACTTTGTTGAACCTGCAACGAAAGAGAAAATTTTGAAATCTGTCTAAACTCTATGGTGCAACATAGGAGTTCAAATTAAAGTTCATAAAAGGCTTGACAAAAAATAAGTTGTGATATTCATTACTTTGAAAAACAAAGACCAGAAGGCTTTCAAATGACAGTGGACATCCTGGTGGAGAACATGCTTACTTGTATGGGTAATCCAGCAGCAGCAGCTGCAGCTGCAGCAAGCACAGCTGCCTGACTCTGATGATGCTCTAGTGATGGAGGCGGTCGTGGAAGAAGACCCTCTCTGCCACCTGCTGAAAACATGATTACAACATAAGCTGCATTTCATTTCTTTGAAAACAAATAGCCTTTTCATCATCACCTGCTGTTACAGCACCTGCGGGGTTAGCTGAATTTCCGGCTGTCATAATCTGGTTTATCAGAGGTTGGGCTTTGGACAGCTCTACAGCCAACTGACGCCCCTTGTACATGGTCCCATTGAGCGCATCAATAGCCGCCAAGGCTTCCTCCTTCCTCTCCATATGCACAAACGCATAGCCGACATTTGAGCATAACCTTGCTGTAGTTTACAGGAAAGAGAAAGGTCAACATTAGTTGTAGGCTGATTTTTACAATAAAATGTGTCCATCCCATATTTTGTGTCACATCAACTTGAAAGATAGGACCATGATGCAAACCAGAAAGGTCACTTGCTCAGAGTTTAAAGCCCCCAAATCTAAATACATTAATGTCACCTTGCATTGTTCTTATTCAAAACAGCTCAAGTTATTTAAATCCTGATGCAAATTTCTCTCACACACAATTTTTACAGATTACAAGGCTTTATATGTTACCTTTGACTTTATCACAGTCTAAAACTCTTCCGAAGGTTGAGAACAACCCATGCAAGTCGTCTGCTGAACATGTAGCACTGAGGTTCCCCACAAACACTTTTGTGGAGTTGGGTGGGCGTGCTCGCGACTCTTCGACTACCAGGGGTCTGCCTCGGTACTCTTTGCCATCAAGATGCCGTATCGCCCTGTTAACATAAGAACAGCTTAATCAAAACCAGATGTAGTGTAGTGAAAACTACCTGCTGAGGTTCAAACTGAGCATCAAAATGAGGAAGAATGGTGATTGCATTTTGAATGTGGAACACAAAGTTCCTGCTATCGAAGACCAGAAAACTGGTGCTACAATTTGCACAGGCTCGCCAAAATTGGACAACAGAAGACTGGACAAATTCTGCCTGGTCTCATGATTGATTCAACATTCAGTGACTAGATGTTTTCACATCAATATGAACCAAAATCTTTGAAAAGGTCTTGATGAATCTATGCCATGAAGAATTAAGGCAGTTCTTTATAGAAGAGATAAAATACCAACATAATACAAATACTGCCTTTCCTTGTTTTACCAACTGCACTTCAATGGGAAGTAAACAGCTTCTGTAATTAGTCAGACCACAACAGTGTTTGGTGAGAGAATGGTCCTGGTCCTGTTTTTTTGCATTTATAGGAAAACAAAATGTCAAGGATATTAAAGTTTTTCAGATACTGCAGCCTGTTGCTTCTTTCATACAAGATCTAGACCTTTATAAACTTTGCTAATTTTATTGTTTGTCCTAGGTCTTCCAATTTCTTTTTGTTTATTGGCTTTTAATAATGAAAGACACAATTCTTGTATCCAAACTGTTTGTCTCCACTCATCAGACATTAGTTTGGGTTTTTTTTTAGGTGTCTGCAAACTAAACTATTCTGTGTGTTTTAGGCTTCTACCTATAACTCATATTAATCAGGAAAGTGAAGCTAAGTCAGTGGTTATATTAAGCTGCTATGCATGTTGGAATATATAATTACTTATTAGTTTTAAACAGTCATAGTGCTGGAAAGGTCAAATATATGCATACACTTTTAACCTTTTATTTATATTTTATAACTCATCGATATGATTGTTGTACTGTAACAAATATGTAGCTCCCAGAGTGGATTTACTCATTTCAGTGTAGTTGTTGTAACACAATAAATAAAATAAAAATAACCGAATAAACTAAAAAAACAAACAAACCATTGTTTATTACAATGCAGATAGTGTTTACCAGCTGTATAATTTTAGAGGTTCAGAATACGTACTACAATAACATAAAACAAAAAGGTGAGAGAGAATGACATGTCATGTAGACTAACCTCTCAAACATTAAAACTAAAGACCTTTCAACTAGTTTATGACATGTTTTTTAAAGTTAAGTTATACTTGAGTATAATGATAATAAATTAACGTTTCTGGTTTTGGAATTGTTACATTAAATCTCTCTCTCTCACATATACACTGCCTGGCCAAAAAAAAAGGTCACCATCTGGATTTAACAAAGTAAATAGGTACTAGCAATTACTGCATGGGCGATTATCTTTCAGCTAGCAACAGGTTATTTATTTTTATTAGTTGCTTCTCGTGTCATAAACAACCATGTTGAAAGACACATCTCATGGTCGTGGAAAAGATGTTAGTGTGTTTGAGAAGGCTCAAATCATTGGCATGCATCAAGCAGAGAAAACATCTAAGGAGATTGCAGAAAGTACTAAAATTGGGTTAAGGACTGTCCAGTGGACTAAAAAAAGGGGCCACTATGCACATTAGTGCGACTGGTTAGAACAAAGTTAAGTAAAGAGATACAGAGCAATGCACAGCAGATGTCTGTACAATACTCCACTATGTACTAGTCTGCTGATAAGCCACAATTATTTTGGGGGTTAGCTTTACTTTACTACTACACATTCTGAACATTACTAGTACATATGTTGCACTTCTGATGAATATTTAAAAAATGACAAAGCTGGACAACTTTAAATGACTAAATACAATGAACTCAGTGAACTTATAGTTTGAGAAAAGTAGCAAAAACTACAACTTAAATGTTTTCATGTAAACTAGATGAGCCTTTTTTACATGATATACCTGCTTTACACGAGGAAAGCAAAACACTAATTATATTTAATAACAGTAATGGCCGGTGTAATAATTATACCTGTCTGCGGCCCCCTCTCCCTTCAGGGTAACGAAGGCATACTGTCTGAGCAACGAGCAGGTGTTGATCTCTCCATATGGAGCAAAGAGCTTAGTCAGTTCTTCATGCGTAGCATCTATAGGAAGGTTCCCTACAAACAACTTCACGTTCTCACCGCTCATCTCTGTAATAACCAGGCATCTGCAAGAGAACAAACAGGGTGCGGGGAACATACGGTCAAATGTGATACTCTGAGCAACGGCAACAGGCTAGCTAGATGATTAGTAGATATCAACAGGAAATCTTGCTGTCTTTAAAAAAAAATAAAACCTCGAAAGGCCTAATAGAATATTGGGTGCTATTACCAGGCGGGGTTTTTAGCTATTCGCGTATTTGCCGGATTGCCACTTGGCAGTCGTCGCAGCGACGCCAGGAGGTATTACTAGCTAAGCTAATAAAACCGTTAAGTTGAGCGGCGAAAATGCCTCCAAATTAAATTACACGTAGTCTGTAAAATGGCTAGGTTAGCCGCAGACTGACAAAAGACAAAAAAATAGCCATATGTAACTATTTATATGGCTTACTATAAGCGCCGTTACACCACTAGCAGCATGCTAAAAACTCCAGATACTCCTGGCCATCTTGTTAAGCATTAGCTAATGCTAGCTAATGCTAGCTAACGCTAACGTAGAGGCTTTGATCAGAGTAGTAGCAAAGATCTACCAAAGCTAAAGTCAGCTCTATGTTACCAGTTATCGTAAAAAAAAATAACTAACTCCATTGAGTGTTCATATTTGTACAAAAAATTGGGAAAATTGTGAATTATGCCAGCAAAGTACAGAGAAGCCTTACCCAACGCGGTTCTGGAGCTGTTGTATTTAAACCTCACATCCGTATCCGGTTTCTTGAGGGAGGGTTGCACACATGGAGGGCGCAGTTTCACCAAAATGGTCATTTTTGTGTGTCTCTATTTTGTGTAGAGCAGTCTCACCCGTCACTATTTTACTTGCATATCTTCGCGCTACAGTGCTAAAGTAGACTTTAGCACTTACAACATGGATGAACGGAGGCTATGGGTTCTGTAACTACAGGGCTTTAAATGAATTGACCCATGTTTAACTGCTCTCCTAAAACGACTTGTTACTGCTATCTGTAACTAAAGAGTAACACCATAATAAGACATAACTCAAATATACTATGTGGATTTGGGACACGTGAGTCTGGCGCCTAACGTCATGATTACTTGTATTTCCAGGTGAGATCAGGTGGGTGAGGAGGAGGAGCAAAAGAAGGCATCTTCAGATCTGAAGGCACACGTCATGACAGGCCGGAGTGAAAGAGAAGTAAACTTCCCATCGTAGTAAAAAAAAAAAGCTGGTGGAAGAACACGAAACATGCCATCATAAAGTGGATCCGAAGGTGGTAAAAGAAGGAGAAGAGTCGGAGAAGAGAGGTAGTAAAACAATTCGAGTTTGCTGTTTAAAAATAAGATGAGCGCTCTGTGACACACAATTACGCGACTGTAGCGCAAGAAACCCGCGTGCAGCGCAGTTTGCGGAGGAAATGTGCAAGTTTTAGAGGAATGTACTGTGTGCGGATCCAGACAGAAGTTGACATGTATAGGCTGCGGTCAGATTCGGCCCATTAATGTGTTCATATTAACAAGGATGAGTGCTCCTTTTATTTTCTTAGCTTCTAATGACTGTTGTGGTGTTTGTGTTTGCTGTCGGTGTGTGTGTAATTTAAAGATGTTCACCATAGGTTGCTATTTTATTTAAGCTCTGTCTGAGCTGCTGTGCTTTACCAAGTCTGGACTTGTCGGTCCAATCCAGTCAGATTTATGGTACAGGTGTGTGTCTCTATTTGTGTAGAGCAATCTCTCCCGTCTGTCTGTCATGACTGGGATCCAGAAGGATGTTATAACCACCTGTAGCATTATGAGACTGCATGGTGATTTGTAGAACAGTAACTATGTTATTGTATGCATGTGTGTTTAGATGGCACAGCAAGAAGAACCCCTGTACGATTTCCCAGAGCCCACCCAACTGTCAGAGCACAAGCTGCTGCATCAGAGGGGTCAGGGTTCCCTGAAAAACATCAGCGTGCTGGACCGTCTCCTGCTTACAGTGCCCGTCTGGCTCCAGCTATCAATCAACCCAGCCACAGCACTGCACATACTGCAGAGGGAGCCTCCCGGGGTCTGGGACACACACATAACACACATCCATATTTTCTCTCCTACCTTTTCTTATTCACTCCCAGTTGCCTTCAGTAATCAGTTGTGTTGTCCCGCAGACGTTCCTGGTGCGAAAGTCTCGCACGTCCCAAAGAAACGTGCTGTGCGTCCGTTTGACCGATGACAGCGTGCCATCGTTTGTTCAGCAGTTTGGTATCAGGGAGGAGCAAGGCAGTAAGAGCATTACCTCAACACTTAGTAGTCTTTGGAAGAGTCCACTCACACTTCAGGACAGCGTGTTAAAGTGTTCTTCCTGATTTCTTTACTTCTTTTTGCATATTTGCCATACTTGTATGTTAGATCATTGAGCGAATGTTAATATTAGACAAAAGTAAATACAAAATGCTGTTTTTTAATGAGATAATTGTATTAATTAAGGGATCAAAGCTAGGAAGGAAGTGTTTGAATTCAGCCATATTGGAGGGTTTTCGAGTTTGAATGGTCTGCTATGGTATGACATTTTTGCCCAGTCTCTTTCTTATTGATGAATCGTGAACTCTGAGCTTAACTGAGGCAAGTGACACCTGCAGGTCTTTAGATGTTGTTCTTGGTTCTTTTGTGACCTCTAGGACTAGTCGACAATGTGCTCTTAGAGTAATTTTGGTCAGCTAGCCACTCCTGGGAAGGTTCACCACTGTTTACTCCATATGTGGATAATGGCTCTCACGGTGGTTTGCTGGAGTCAAAGCCTTAAAAATGGCCTTGTTACCTTTTCCAGACTGACAGAAGTCAATGACTTTGTTTCTCAGCTTTTCTTGAGTTTCTTTATATCGTGGCATGATCTGTGGCTTTTTGAGATCTTTCAGCCCACGTCACTTTGTCAGACAGGTTTGATTGCATTTATTTCCTGATCCAGCAGGTGAGGCAATAATCAGGCCTGGGTGTGGCTTGTAAAATTTAACTCAGCTTTCCAAAAAAATGTGGTTAATCACAGTTAATTTCTCATTTAACGAGGAGGAGCATTTATTTTTTGAGCAACACCATAATTGTGTACTGGACATAAATGCAAATCAACATTTTCTTTAACTATATTCTTTTGGCTAGGTATCATATACACCATTTGCTCGATTTTACTTTATTATTTATTGCAGCAAATAAATAAAAAAATACATTCACACACACAATGATGATTACAGTGTTGTCAGCCATTCTATGAGTCTTATTTAACCTAGCTTTAAAATCCTTTCTTTCTGAAGTTGCCATAATTAAACATCAGCTTTAAATCAATTTATAACTATACTGCACACTATAATTTCTGTATTATTACACAGTACTTACACATAAGTACTAGAATTCAAATCAAAGCAAAGATACCTTTCATTGTGGCTTCTTTTAAAGTAATACTCCAGGCCAAAGACTCAATATTCTTGTCAATAATTTCTCACATGAACCGCATTATAAATACCAGCCAGCGTTACCTCTCACTAAACATCCCTGACATTTGAATTTTCTTCATCCGCAGCTCTGTCTCTGGAGACTTCAGCCGTCAGCTTTCCAGATCTTCCAAGACTAATTTCCTTTTACTGTGTTAGCAGGTAACATGTTGTCTTCCTCATTCTCTGCTTCCTTAGTGGTTCTTTAATATAATTTAGATTCTTTAACCTTGTTCAAGTCCTATTACGTTATCATCGCTTCTTTCTCTTTTTCCACATGAATCCATGTCAATATCCGTTTATGTGCAAGAACTAATGCAGACCTCTTTATTCTCTGCGGCGCATGTTTCTTTTCAGAGACGTGTTACCATTCCCTCTGGAGCTTCCTGAAGCCATAGCGAGGGCATCATCGCACAAAGAGCTCGAGTCTATCTCGCACATGGGAATAGGTTAGTCATTACATTGTTCCCTGATAGCAGATTTTGTAAGAATGCTCAACTTCAAATACTTTGATCTTAAAGGATTTATTTAAGCGCGTCATTATTTATGTCTCAGCTGCAGGCTAGGAAACGAGCACTGGGGAAAGTTTGTGTGTAGGTGTATCTTTTCTGTGCTCTGCTAATTACTTGATTCTTTTATGTATAAAATGTGAATTTAAAAAAAATCTATTAAATCTATTAAGAAACATGAGTAAATTACTGTCACAATGATGTCGAATCTATGCAGCTAATAAAATGTTAACTTTACTCAAAATAAATCACTGTTCCCATCAGAATGACGGTCAATGTTGGTTATGATGACTTTTTTAAAACATTTTTTTTTTGTTCTTTAGAGTTTTGGAGTTCCCATCTAAATGTCCGTGGGCCACGGGAGACACCTAAGCCTCAAAATGCTAAAGAGAAGAAGCCAGATGTTGCAACATCAGCCCTGCCTAAGTCTGCACTGCAGTCAAGCTCTGCAGCTCCATCTGACTCAGCTCCACAGTCAGACTCAGACAACCAGCATAAATCTGCACCTGACTCAGATGCTGCTGCTCAGAAGTCGTCTCTAAGTTCCACCTTATTCCACGAGTTTTGTCCAATCATGACGCGTAGTCCCTTAGAGCTGAACTGTGGCTCTGGCCTGGGTGCTCTGTGTTTCATCAACCCTCTTTTCATGCAGTCTCAGAGCACTTTATCCAGACGGCGCATGTTCAAACACAGCCTCAAAGTCCGGGTTTCAACAGAGACATCGACTATGCTGTCGCCCCCGCTTGCTCCGCCACCTCCGCCACCTCTAATGCCAAAAACCAAGGGGAGGTGTAAAGCCCAGAAGAGCGGACAAGAAACACTCGAGCTGAGAAAAGGTCAGACTGCTCAGGTTTTTCCAACAGCTAAAGATGGCCAACCCCAGCCGGTGACGCAGAACAAGCCCAGCGTTGCTCAAGTGCCTTCATCAGCAATTCCTCGCATCCAGGAGGAGCAGGAGATGGAAACACAGCTACCAGCTATTAAGGAGCATCTCCCAGATGACTCAGACTACATGAAACCCTGTCCAATAATCAATTTCCCCAATTGTGCCTCACTCTCGCCTAAGCCACCTCCTCTTTTCCCCAAAATGTCTCAATCGCTCTCTCCTCGTGACTCTCCCAGTGCTTCTCCCTCTCTTTCACCTTATCAGTCCCCATCGTTATCTCCCAAGATGCACATTTCTCTCTCCCCTAATGACTCACCCAGCCTTTCTCCCTCCCATTCGCCTTATCAGTCCCCATCTCTTTCACCTAAGGTCCCCTACTCTCTCTCTCCCTTTATCTCCCAACCTTTCTCTCCACTGAGAGAGCAGGCCAGCGATACATACTCTACTCCTTCAACACCCGATCAGCTGAGATCAGACAGTGAAGCTGAAGAGGAGGAGGGAGCACAAGTGATTGAAAACAGGGACAAGGATGGAGATTTAAAAGAAGATCAGCACAAAAAGAGGGAAAAGATTGAAGATGATGACTTGGTGTTGCAAATTAATGCTGCTTCTGTAAACGACAGTGAGCACTGCAGTACTGAAGAAACAGCAGAAACTCTTGTTACTCCCGACAAACAGGCCGATGGTACAAACACATCTAACGGACAAACCGCTTAAACTGCCTTTTAATCATATTACTAATCACTGGGATTACATCAGAATGCCAGTCGTTTCTTCATGGGGACACTTTGTTAGATTAGATTAATCTAACTTACTTTATTACTTTAGACAGCTGTTACTTTATTAATCCCTCGGGTGGGTTCCTCTGGGAAATTCAGTTTCCAGTAGCACAGCAGAAGTTGCATGTTACAGAGTTGGAATACCAAATAAAGGGAAATGAGAGCGTACGAATAGAAGTATAAATATAGCACATGTACACATATATAAATACAGAATATATAATAGGAATATACTTATTGATGAGATGTATTGTGAGTCTATTGCACATGTTAACATATAGTGAAAGTGAGTTTCTGAAAATGAAACTTGCTATGATTCTGGAAGGAAAGAAAAAAAAAAAAAAAAAAAAACAAAAAATTAC